>CM045767.1:159510309-159813319 GCA_025200525.1 Camellia lanceoleosa
TATAATCAATTTTAAAATTGAAAAGTTTCTTTTCTCATAAATAAGACATAATTAATCGTATTTTATACACAATCCATGCATTTATGAAACAATCATCCATTAATTTAAAATAATACACCATATCAATCGGCTTTTTAGTTTTTATAGATTAAAACAATCATTTGTTTTAAATAATTCACCACATCAGTTATCTATTAATTTTGAATTTTTACCAAATTTTGTTAGGGCATTTCAAATTCAGATGAGTTTTTTTTTTTTTTTGGACTAGTATAATAGCTAAAACAAATTTGGGACCTTTTTTCAGCTCAATTTTTTGGGGCCTAAAGCGGTAGCTTTGTCAAATTTGAGCCAAAACCGGCCGTGAGAGTGATAGTCACGCATGCATGAGCAGATTAGGGAATAACATGAGCAGATTTGGTGAGTCGATCCACTATCACCCAAATAGATTCATTGCCTTGCTTAAACCGCAGCAACCCATCCACGAAGTCCATAGAGATGTACTCCCATTTCTAAGTAGGAATCTCAAGAGGTTGCAAAAGTCCAAATGGTTGTTGGTGTTCTACCTTAACTTGTTGACACATATAACATCGAGAAGCATACTCTCCTACGTCTTTCTTCATACCTTCCCACCAAAACGTCCTCTTCAGGTCATGATACATCTTAGTCCCACCAGGGTGAATGGTATATCGGGACGTATGGGCATCATCCATAATCTCTTTACTCAATTCAACAATGTTAGGTACACACAACTTGCCCTTGAATCACAATCCCCCATCTGAGTCCATAGACCAATCAGTAGGACAATTATCAATCAAATCCACTACAAGGTCATCGAGCTTGCTGACGAGAAACCCATCTAAATTCTGCATCCGACGAACTTTACCCAGTAACGTCGGCTGTACGGTCAAACTACTAATGTATGCCCTCTCAGCACTCTCTATTGGTTGAACATCATGCATCGAAATTAACTCCAAGGACTTCCATTCCTGAATCATCAAAGAAACTATAATCCCATGTTGTCGACTAAGTGCATCTGCGACCACATTTCCTTTCCCCGGGTGGTAAAGGATCTCGAAATCATAACTACTGACAAATTTAACCCACCTCAGTTGTCTCATGTCCAACTCTTTTTGAGAAAAAAGATATTTGAGGCTCTTGTGATCTGTGTACAACTCAAAGAGATCCCCAAACAAGTAGTGTCGCCACATTTTCAACAAAAAAACAACTACTGCCAACTCTAAGTCATGAGTAGGGTATTGTCTCTCATGAGGTTTTAACTGTCGAGAAGCATAAGATACAACCTTCTAATGCTGCATCAACACACATCCCAACCCAGCTCCACTTGCATCAGTAAACACTACTAACTTTTCCCCTTGTACTGGTATAGTTAACACCGGAGCTGTAGTTAACTGTTGCTTTAACTCCTGGAAAGCTTTCTCACAATCATCTGTCCATAAGGACTTCACATTCTTGCGGGTCAACTTGGTCATGGGTACTGCAATAGTAGAAAACTTCTCTATAAATCTCCTGTAATAACCGGCTAGTCCTAAAAAACTTCTCACCTCTATTGGGTTCGTGGGTTGCTTCCATTCTTTGACCACAACAATTTTTTCAGGATCTACCAATATCCCCTGATTGGACACAACATGCCCCCAAATCGAACTTCTTTCTTCCAAAAGTGACACTTACTGAACTTAGCGTATAACTTCTGCTCCCTCAAAGTCTGCAATACAACTTTCAAGTGTTCTCTGTGTTCCTCCTTATTCTTAGAATACACCAAGATATCATCTATGAAGATAATCACAAACTTATCTAGATATGGTTGAAAAATTCTATTCAGCAAGTCCATGAAATAGGCAGGAGCATTGGTCAAACTAAAAGGCATTACAGGAAATTCGTACAACCCATACTGGGTCCGAAAAGCAATAAGTGGTATACTTTCCTCTGACACACCCATCTGACGGTAACCGTTTTGAGATCAAACTGAGAGAACATGGCTGTCCCCTTCAACTAATCAAACAAGTCATCAATTCTAGGTAGCGGATACTTGTTCTTGATAGTCACCTTGTTTAGCTCTCTATAATCTATACACATACGGAGAGTGCCATCTTTTTTGGAGACAAAGATCGCAAATGCTCCCCACAGGGAGTTACTTGAACGAATGAACCCTTTCAAAAGCATCTCTTCCAGCTGCTTCTTCATCTCCACAAGCCCTTTAGGCGCCATTCTATATGCCACCTTAGAAATTGGTGCAGTTCACGGCACTAGGTCAATGCGAAATTCTACTACCCGTCGAGGTGGAGGTCCAGATATCTCTTGAAATACATCCTCAAACTCACGCACCACATCTACCTCACTAATATCCTGCTTAGGGATTTCTACCGAGTATAGAAAACTAGTCATCACCGACTCTTCTCCATCGCTAGAAGTGCGGGTAAGCCATGGCATACTAGGAATATCTATATTTATAGTCTTTCTAGCACAATCTAGAGTCATAAAATATTTTCGCAGCCAATCCATACCCAAAATAATTGTAAACCCCTCAAACCCTAACACAATTAGGTCCGTATACAAGACTTTGCCCGCAAGGTCAATCTCAAAATCCTTACACATCTCATAAAGAGTAATTGCCCCTCCTAAAGGGGTCTCAACACGAATAGGTCTAGAGAAGAAGGTAGTTATAAGATGTTCTCTTTCTACAAACTGCCTAAATATGAAAGAATAAGAGGTACCAGCATCAAAAAGTACTCTAATGGGTTCTTGAAGAAGATTAAAGATACCTTCCAGCCATCACTTTCAAGTTAAAGACACAATAATTCATTCATAAATATTTAGAATAAATTCAACCACCAACCTGAACCGGCTAACCCATGTTTCCACAATTCAAGGATCACCTAAACTCTCACAAGTCTAGGGTAACCTAGAACTCTGATACCAAACTGTCACGCCCCAAAATTCAGACAATTAAATATTAAATTAGGACTAAACCCCAATCAATATTCCATCATCCAAATCTTAAGGGTGGAACAAAAAAAACTAAACGCCAACCAAACCATCCACCATAATTTCATAACTAACCAATACCTCCAACATTAAAGTAACAATACATAGTCAAAATAACTTAAATAATGTACGGTTACAAACCATGCCAAATTATCCCAATACTAAAGTCATAAAAAAATAATAAATACATAGCTAATATTAACCCTAAACTCAAGAAAACAAAAGAAATCCAAGAGATATGTCCAAAAACTATAGTTACTCCACGTCACCACCGTAGCCCCAACTAATCCCGCAAAGAAAGCTCGGCTGCGCTCAAACAGAACGCACCCGAGTTGCCAAGAGACAAAATGGGTCGGTATACAGGTATACTAGTATGAGTGCAAGATTTAACACCCACGTGTCCACCAGACACAAACAAAAATACATTTAATTATTGTTACGGGACAAGACATGTAGGTCCAACCGCACCGAGATGAATGGGTAGTTTCTCGAGATACGGGGGCATTTAGTTTCTTGCTCATACACAATGAAATATAAATTGAGTATGAAATAAATAAAATAGAAATAAAAATATGGTGAGTCAGCCCTGCAAAAAATTTAGTAAGACCCACCATCCTACAAAAAAAATAAAGTTAGTATAATTTAATCATAAGCAACTTGCTAAAGAAGTAAAAAAATGCACCGTTTCGTACTTTAATAATTCGAATTGACCAAAACTCAAGGAACAAAAGTTGTATAGAATCAAATTTCCTAAAAGACAATGCAAACGAATTTAGTAGAAACTGAACAGGTTAAGAGAAAAACTTGATAGAAGAACCTAGATGGATTTCAACTGAAAAAATCTGAAGCTGAAAACGAACAAAAAATGCCCTAAAATGATTTTTTTGGGAAAAGTTCAAAACATGAAAAGTGTGCAGAATAATGTTTTACTTTAGTTTATAGGAAACCAATAAAAATGAGCTCATTTCGTGGGCTAAAACAACATCTAAAGTCTGCATTGCCAAAACGAATTAAAACTACTATAATCAAGATCATCCGATTACAAGTTATAATCGATCTTTTTAATAAAAAGTTAAAAAACAAAAGTTGTCTAGAATCACGTATACATGCCTCTACTCAAATTTCATAATTTATCGAGGTCGTTTACTATTTTTCAAAATGTACAAATCAATACAATTTACACTATAACAATAAACTAATAATTAAATTCTTTATACCTTAACTCCACCACTTCGGCCTAGACATATATCCCATGTGCCTCCCGTATACTGAACACCACTCCGAAGCCAAACTTGCACGGGAATATCGTCCCGAGTTTGACTCACACTCCCCGGATGGTTAACATATACGTACGCGCGTAAATCAAAGCACTCGTCTACTCATGAGAACGAGGCAACAATATATATATACAAAGCATCTCACTCATGAGAAAAAATATAACAATGACAAGCCTAAGGCATTCAAATAAATCTCATAATCCTCACTTTTTTTTTTATACACTCTTTCTCACCATCACTCAAATAAAACAAAAATCCATGGAGTCATGGTGGAATATAAGGAATTTATCTATGGATTCCTAATTAATTTTAATTTCATATAACCATGAGTGTGATTACAACCATAAAACAAATCCATATAAAAACCCTAAACCTAGCATACATAACTAATCAAAATAATTAAAATCAATCAATCGACTGAAAACCCTAAACCTTACATACACAACTAAACAAAATAATTAAAATCAATCAATCATCTAAAAATCCTAAACCTTACATACACAACTAATCAAAATAATTAAAATCGATCAGTCATCTACATGTAAATATGAAATCAATTCAACATCAAATAAATAAATAAAAACAACGAATTAAATATAAATCAAGAGAAGTGGGTTTTGTACTCACAATATTTTTAAAGATCAAGGAATCACTTAAAAAATTAATGGAGCCACCAAAATAAAACCTTAACCCTTTTTATTTTTCTTTTTCCTCTCCTCAACCGCCGTCTCTCTTTGCTCTTGGAATTTCCCCATAAATAATTTTTTTTATATATATAAATTATATAAATATATAAATATTTAGATTAATTATATATAATTAAATACCATATTAAAATAATTAAATATAACATTAAATTAACTAAACAACATATTAAATTCTCTTGTAATCACGCAAAGAATAAAATCAAAAATAAAATAAAGTAATAATAAATAAATAATGACTTACAAAAAATTAGGATTGCTACAAAGAGCATCTCAACTCACATTGAAATCTTTTCTGCATTATTGCACCAAAAACTCTCTAGGAAGAAATACATTTTAGATATAATGTATTTTATCTTTTTAGTCTCAATGGGGTACATTGTGGTTGAGATGTAAAATTTGCCAACAACCCCATAGTTTATCAATAAAAACATATGAATATATATATATATATTTAATTTGATGTACAACTAGAAATAATGTTAGGGAAGGAGGGAAACATAACGAACAGGAGAAGAGAGGAAGAAACCTATTTCAATCATTGGTAATGAAATTTCAGGCTTTCACAATCCAAAAAAAAAAAAAAAAAACAAGAAATTACATGTTCCTTCAATCGTTTTATAAAAACCCATTTCAATCATTGATTCATTGATTTCACATAAATGAAAACCCTACAACATAACAAAATAAACCCTAGAGCTAGAGGAAAATGGGGAAATAGAGAAACGTAGAGAGAGAGGGACAAAGATAAAGAGAAGAAGAGAAATAGAGAGAGGAAGAGAAAAACCTCAATGTTGAAGCGATGCGAGCAGCGGTGGCAATGTAATGATGTTCGACGGTAGAAGACTGACGGTGACTATGAATGCAAATCAGCGATGGTGAGTCTGTGAGAGAGAGAGAGACAGAGAAAGCAACAAACTAAACTTGTTTGGGTGTATGTAATGAGAGAAAAATATGAAAAAAAAAATAAAAATAAATCATAATTAATAAATTGGGCGGTAATGTGAAAGTATTCCCACAAAAAAATAAATCTGTGTGTTTTATGAAAATTTTCAATTTTATTGCCGGCTAACTGTTTTTGCTCACTGAAAATAAGTATTTGGCGACCACATTTTTGGTTGGCGAAGATTAAAAGTAAAAAAAAAATTCATTAATATTTGGCGACTAAGTTTTTTGGTAGGCAAAAATTGGTATACGACGACTAGATTTTTTTTTTGTCACAACATATAAATATACGTTGACCAAAAGTTTGGTCGTAAAAAATTAATAGCAATAATTAAACTAGTTATTTGGCGACTAAATTAGTTATAAAAAATTGATAGACCACGACTAAATATTTTTTTGTCACCGAAAATTCATGTTTTGGTTGCCAAAGATTAATTGCAAATATTATGTTGGTTATTTTGTGACTAAATTTCTTTCAGTAGGCAAAAACTGATATACCACGACAAAAACATACTTTGGTAGCCTAAAACCTAAACAAACGCCGACCAAAATTTGTTTAGTCACCTATTGTGTAATATTTAGTGACTAAATTTTTTTTAGTCGCCAATAAGTAATATACCTTGACTAAAAAATGTTAGTAGCTAATGCCTAAAACAATACCGACTAACATTATTTTTAGCCACCAAAAGTACAGATTGTTGTATTGTTGATATTGATGACAATGACAATTAGTTTGCACGTAAACCGATTGTATTAAGAATGTTGTTATATAACTCTTGGTATAGGTCAAAACATTGATAAATTTTTTATTTGTAAAATAACTAACACCCAAATTGATTACATTATGAGACGAATACACATATAACTGCTAAATAGGAAATATTATCACATAAATATAATAAAACAAAATTTTTATGTAATTGCTTCTTTTTTTATAAAAAAAAAAAAATTATGGGACGATAACATGTTTATATATTAAATATTTTATGATAAGTTTCGTATTTTTAAATAGGGTTGTGTATCTTTTTAATCCACAATCTAGACTGAAGGGTGTTATTTTAGTTAGTGGAGTTCATCACAAATTTTATTTTGATGATTTAACAGTTCATTTTATAAGAACTTTTGTGTATATTATTTATGAAAAAAAATTAGATTGATTTGATAATCATAACTTCTTTATTTATTGTATTTGTCTCAAAAAAAAAAAAAAAAACATTTTTTTGGGTAGATAGATGAAATTAAGAGATTACGATTATTAGATTCACTTAATTTTGTTTTTTGTTTTTTTATGGATGATATAACAGAAGACCCAACAAAATGAATATTTTAGTTCATCAAAATGAGACCAATAATGGATTCTACATATCTAAACAACACCCTTCAATTTAGATCGTAGATTGGAGAGATGTAAATTTGTTTTAAATAAGATCCAATGCCACTTTAGTACATCTTAATTACTTTTATCAAGGTTTTATTTCATTGCATATACATATATACAAAATGTTTCAAGTTCTTATAATCCAATCACAAAATTAGATATAATCGAGGTGGGATCTATAAAATGTGAATCACATCTCATACAAGAACGTTGTGTCTCTTTTGAATTTTAGGCATATAAAAGAACTATATATACTAACTCTTACTGATTATTCTTATAAACACAACCCTTTACAAGTGCATTCAATACCATTCTAATCTTGTATATTTACTCCTCGTAGATACACAGCCTTGGTGCAGCAAAATGTCCTACAAGCATCCACGGACATGGAGAAAGTGTTAGAAGTTTCCCTAAGTCAGATTGTAAAGGATGTTGAGTTCCCATCTCATCCTCCTCCACCTGATAACCCATTCCTTTCCAAAGCATTCTTCTGTGGTTTCTAGTTGATGTTGTCTTTTATAACACTTACCTTGTCCAATCTCAATTAAATCACCAATATCTCCCTCAAAGGAAGAATTTGAATGCGTATCAAGATTCCTATAATGTTGCAAGATTCCAAGCACTACTTGCAGTTTGCTGAACAATTCCAGGATATTAAGCCACTGTCTTTTTCATCGATCGCATTGGCAGAGTCAAAATCCAGATCGTGGGCATCTTTTTCATGGTTCTTGCCTTGCTTGCTATGGGGATACCCTACATTGCATACTGATATAACCACACAAATGGAGGATTTTTGTTTCTATATGGCCTCACATTTTTCTTCCCAAATTTTTGACCAAACACTACCACTTTTATAGTCCCTACAGAGCTTTTTCCAGCAAGATTTCGATCGACATGCCATGGAATTTCGGGGGCTTTTGGAAAGGTTGGAGCGATTGATGGGTCAGTTAGATTTTTTTGGGCTTCTAAAGACAACCATGATAACAAGCATTCTAATTATGTGGGTTGGATGGCAGCTGGATTGGTGGTTCTGGGTGGAGTCTGCATCATGGGAATGATCACAACTTGCTTGTTTAGACGCGAGACCATGGGGAGATCATTGGAAGAGAATGAGAACGAAGACAAAACCCAAGAGCTTTGTTCTTGAGGTGTTCTACGAATTCTTGCATGCGGCATAGGTCTAATTTTGTTGTTGAAGTTGATGCCATATAAAACTTATTTGGCTGCAAAAATGATAGAGATCTTTTGAAATACCAAATTTTCTGCCAACTACACGTATGAGTATGGTCACACAAGGGAATGGAGCCCACATCCCCTCCTGGCTCTAGTTTAACGTCCGTTTAGTACTTGGATGATGGGGCAGGCTCTTTCTCTGCTCCTCCTTGCATTTTTTTGAACCATTACTACTGCCCATACTTTGGAGGAACAGTACTCAACTCATGCTTAAAAGTGGTTCTTTGCATGTACTCTATGACAAAGAGGCTAGGCACCGAATTGGATAGGGGGGAAGGTGTGCAAAGAGGCATACTGGCTTCATAGGAAGCTAACGAAGGTACAGAAAAGACCCAGGTAGAATGAAGGAGGTTTATCTGAAGAATCCGCCCAACCTTTGCAAGTTCAGGAGAAAGCAACTGTAGCCAAGTAATCTCCTTTAGCCAAAGTGTAAAGATCTGAAAGAGAGCTCGTTTCCTTCGTCGATCTAGTTTCTGTAAGAATATCCATAAAGTGGCCGATATGCCACATGTTTGTTTTATTTATTTATTTATTTATATTATATATATTTAATTAGTTTAATGGTTAATGGGTAACTAACGTCTGTTCATTATCCCATATGGTGGTTTCATGGGACCTTACAACTTCCCTGATGGTGGGAAGTTATAAGGAGTTATACTTGGATATGGGTCCAAGCCTATTTATATATATGCCTGTGATAGCCATCAAACACATACTTTGTTTTGTGAATAAAATAGGCTTGAAACTCTGTTCCTTCCACTTTTCTCATATGGTTCAGTAAAAGTGTTCAGTGAGTGGGTTTTGTTTATACATTCAAGATTTGATCATTCAAGGATAAAGATTCAAAGGCTTGAACATCATGCCAGGAGGTATTCTTCTTTCTGAATTAAAATAATTTTAATTTTCACAATTGGTATCAGAGCCTCCTCCTGTTTTTGTTAGTTAGCCTTACTGTATTCATGGAGGCCATTACGTTATATATATATATATATTATTTTCCTGAGTCTCAATTCTGTTCTGGTATAGATATTTGCAATTTCATGCATTTGTTCAGTTAATTTTAATATATTATTGTTTTCCACTCCTTTTAATGCTTCCGCATATACATCCAGTATGTCATACCACCATGACTCTTAGACCATTGTTTTGTTTTTTCCTTGTGAAGAGAATCTATAACCTATAGACCATTATAACAAGTCATATATATATAGGTTTAATATTCTACTACTTAATGGTGGATCTCAGATTTTTACAGTAGCCATTATTATACAAAATTTGTAGTTATCTTGTATATTTTGTTTAATTTAAGGATTACCCTTTGAAATCAATATAAACGTTTACTGTTTGGTTTATCTTGTTTAATAAATAAAAAATTAATTTTCATGGAATAAATAATCCTGATACATGTAGTATGATATTACACTATACTAGAGAGCATGTATATACTATGTGTTGAGCTTATGGAATTTATTTTGGTCCAATTTTTAAGCAAAATCTAGTATAAGGTTGAATTACATGTGTTTGGTGTCATGACCCGAACCTGCCCCTATGGGTTAAGGCCATAACCGGCCAGTAATCACGAGATTACCTACGGCCTCGAACCAAATAAGACAAAACTCATCAGAGTAAAGGGGCCAAACGGAAGCAATTTAAAACTTTGTCCATAGAGCCGTGCTTATATGCACATCATAACATTCCACATTTACATATGTTAATAACTCACACCAGAAAGTATAGTGGCATAAGGTTCTGTACAGACAGGATCATTCAAATCTAAGTCTGCCAAACAAAACTATACACAGACGTATACCAAAGTCCTCGCCAACATGACAAGATAGTATAGAATGGCAAAAGGGCGAAGACGTGTCTCGTGCGTGAGACGCAAGGCTGACTCTTCAAAACCTTAGTTGTTCCACACAGACTTCACTGAGGCTGGGTCTGGACTTCTCTTGGCTCACCTACAAACACATGAATGAGCGTGAGCGAAAGCTCAGTGAATAATATCAAATAAAGAACATACATTGGAACAATATACATCAAACGGCCTTAGGCCCAATTTATATCTCTAACTAATACATACATATATAGACATATGTAAGTTAAGTAACTGTGGTTCCAACCACATCATACGGCCTCGGGCCCAATTCATTCGTATCATTCAGGTCAAACTGGCCTTTGGCCCATTCGTACTTTCATGTCAAACTATTATTCATGTCCAACTATCATTCGTGTCAAACTCTTATTCGTATCAAACTGGCCTTTGGCCCATTCATTTATTCATGTCGAAACGACCTCTGGCCCATCCATTCATTCTTGTCAAACCCATTCATTCATTCCTATCAAAACGGCCTTTGGCCCATTCATTCGTATCAAAATGGCCTTCGGCCCATTCATTCATGTCAAAACAGCTTCTGGCCCATCCATTTATGTCAAAACGGCCTTTGGCCCATTCATTCATTCTTTGTCAAAACCCATTCATTCATTCCTGTCAAAACGGTATTTGGCCCATTCATTCGTGTCAAAACGGCCTTCAGCCCATTCATTCATGTCAAAACGGCCTCTAGCCCATTCATTCATGTCAAAACGGCCTCTGGCCCATTCATTCATTCTTTGTCAAAACCCATTCATTCATTCGTGTCAAAACGACCTTTGGTCCATTCATTCGTGTCAAAACGGCCTTCGGCCCATTCATTCATGTCAAAACGGCCTCTGGCCCATCCATTCATGTCAAAACGGTCTTTGGCCCATTCATTCATGTCAAAACAGCCTTTGGCCCATTCATTCATTCTTTGTCAAAACGGCCTCTGGCCCATTCGCTCATTCTTATCAAAACGGCCTCTGGCCTATTCATTCATGTCAAACTGTTATTCGTGTCAGATTATCATTCGTATCAGATCGTCATTCGTATCAAACTATTATTCATGTTAGACTATCATTCGTGTCAGATCATCCGACTATCATTCGTGTCAGATCATTTGTATCAGATCATTATTCGTATCAGACGGCCTTTGACCCAATACATAGCATAACAGATATTTGT
This sequence comes from Camellia lanceoleosa, assembly GCA_025200525.1. Taxonomy (NCBI): domain Eukaryota; kingdom Viridiplantae; phylum Streptophyta; class Magnoliopsida; order Ericales; family Theaceae; genus Camellia; species Camellia lanceoleosa. The sequence goes on from CM045767.1 coordinate 159,521,890, forward strand.
CCCTAATTTAGTATAGCAACTTACAAGACTTATATGAAAGTAAGCAATTGGACAAATAACATACTTCATATATCTTTATTAAGATATTACTGACAGTGATCGGCTGATTGATCTGCCCTAGAGCTCGACCCTACACATACCATGAATACAAAAGGGTCACTAACAATTCAATCCGTTCTAAATTCACATTTTTCCTCTTTAGGCCTCATTCTTATCTCCTTAACTCAATTACAATGCTCAATTCATGCCTAAGAGTACTTAGAAGTGAAAGAGAATGGAAAACGGAACTCGGAATGCCTTTTCAAAATTTCAAAAAACAGGGTCCCCGCTCGAATGTGGACTTCCCCGCTCGAGCGGATCCTTGAGGCTTGCAAAAGTACTGGATATGTCGAATTTACGCTCGATCGTGCACTCTGGCGATTGAGCAAAAGGCCTCTCTACATGGCTCCCTGTTCGAGCATGAACTTCCCCGCTTGAGCGGACACCATGTCTGCAGAAAATACTGAGAGCTCGAAATTCACGCTCGAACGGCGGTTCTCCCGCTCGAGCGGACATCAAATTTTCTGGGTTTTCCAGAATGTATTCTTGAGCTTCAACTTGATATTCAAAGGTTCAAAATGCATTTTTTTGGGTCAATCTTCACATATACATGTACTAGCATGGTATAAATACCAAATTACATCATTATGAAGCTCAATTTCACAATTTAATCACATGCATGTCCCAAATTAGCTCAAACTCATCACCAACACACTAAATTCAGACATGCAAAGCTTACACTTTCATGATCTACACTTGCATGTGGGAGATACACATTATTCACAACTTATTTGGTGAGGAAATGGTCATATACATGGATTTCAATCAAACTTCAACATGGATTACACAATTTAAGCTCAAACATAGAAATCCATAGCAATTTTCTACATGCATGTGTTCTATGACTTCAAATTCAACAAAATCAACTCAATTTCCTTATAATCAAACTAATTCATGTTCTTGGCCATTAATCAAACTTGAATTCACAATTACAAGCTAATATTCATAAATTCACTCACCTAGGAGCTTCAAACACCCAAGCTCTAGTCAATTCTTGAGTTAAATCTTCAAATCTCCAAGCTTGAGCCAAAAATTACACAATTCTCTCCCTCTCTCTCTCTCTCTATAGCCGGCCCTCTCTCTCTATTTTGAGTTCAAATCAGCCAAATAAAGTTATAAGGAGAGAGTAGAGTGTATAGTGCCCTAAAGGTAAGTCCCACTAATCAATAATATCAATATTAAATAATTGGGCACTTAATTAATCGCTTTGAAACTAATTATTTTGATCCGAATCAATTTCTAATTAAATTTCACCGTAGGCTCTAAAAATTACGCTAATCGCAATGGCGTAATCAATTTCGGGTTCTGTGACTGATAAAGCCTTCAATTTAAATTCTAAAGTAGATAATCAAATAGATACTCCTAGGGTGAACAGATAGAAATTCAAAATCACATGTTTTCACATAATGGCACACAAAATCATATCAAAACACATAATCACATTTGTATTAAGGACCAATTAGCATAATAAGGGACAGGGTTATCACATTTGGTCTTGAGATTTTTCATGTGATATTATTCTGATTGTATGTATTATACATTATGTGCATTAAAAGATTATGTATTTGTTGTGACTATAAGGATTTGCTCACATTAGTAAATTATGCCATATTTAAAAATTTTATTATGTTTTAAGAGTAGCCACAACATCTTAAGACATAAAGATGTGATCTTCAGTATTTTGATCACATAAAGTGAAAAATTAATTTGACATTTTTACATTGCAATTTTATTTTATAAATAATTTCTTGGTCCCATATGAAAGTAATTATTTATGAAATTTAATTGGAATAAGATAATGGATTGGGTATTAAAAGGGATTGAACACTCTAAACCCACAGGTATGAGTTTTCTTTTCCTTAAATATTTCGAAACCCATTAGTCTTATTATAAAGTAATAGCAAATCTAATACAGTTTAATGACCTCTACCCACATGAAGGTTTAGATTTGTTACTGAATTCGACATTGGTTGATTCAGGCTATAGCTATTGTTTCAAAGCATTAATAATGTTCTTGGTAATTGCAGTGATTTCTACCTCTGTACTGTCTAATGAGTCTTCTCGTATTCCATTCTTGAACGGTGATAATTTTTTAGACTAGAAGGACAAAATCCTTCTAACATTAGGGTGCATGAACCTCGATCTAGCACTCTGTATTGATGAACCTCTTGAACCCACGGACGAGAGTTCTACTGCAAAAAAGAATGCTTATGATAAGTGGGATCGATCCAATCGCTTAAGCCTAATACTCATAAAGTCATATATCAACCAGAGCATTAGGGGCTCAATCCCACTATCTAATAAGGTCAAGAACTACATGAGGGCTATTGAAGAGCAATTTGTTAGTTTTAACAAAGCATTGGCAAGCACCCTAATGAACAAACTATCAGGAATGAAGCATAACAATTCTAGGAGTGTGGGTGAGCACATTATGGAAATGAGGGACATTGCAGCTCGTCTTATGTCCTTGGAGATTGAGATTTCTGATTCATTCCTTGTCAATTTCATACTCAATTCTCTTCCTGTGGAATATGGAGCATTTCAAATTTCTTATAACACACAGAAGGAAAAATAGTCTATCAATGAACTTTTGACCATGTGTGTTCAAGAGGAGGAGAGATTGAAGCATGGAAAAGTGGAAAGTGCTCATTTAGCAACACATAAAGGAGGGCAATAGAAAAAGGGCAAAGGTGATCAGAAATGGAAAAAGCTTGGTCAAGTGCAATTTAAAAATCATGCCAATAACGATGCATGCTTCTTCTGCAAGAAAAAGGGTCACATGAAAAAAGACTGCCCCAAGTATAAGAAATGGCTTGAGAAGAAAGGAAATCTCATATCTCTTGTGTGTTATGAATCTAATTTTGTTAATACTAATCAATATGATTGGTGGATTGATTCGAGTTCTACAATTCACATTGCTAATACCATGCAGGGCTTCCTCAGCCTAAGGAAACCGACGGAAAGTGAACAAGGCATCTATTCAGGCAATGGGATGCGTTTGCACGTCGAAGCTGTTGGAACTTTCATACTAGTTTTAAAAAATGGCTTTGTTTTGGATCCTGAAAACGCATTTTACATTCCATCTTTTTCAAAAAAAACTTAATTTCTGTTTCTAGACTAGTACCGTTTGGATTTGAATTTCAGTTTATTGGTGCAAATTTTAGTTTGTTTAAAGACTCTGTTTCCGTAGGATTTGGTACTTAAATTAATGGTTTGTAAAAATTAAATCTGGATCCTGTGTTTGAATAAAAAATTTTAACCTTGCATGGTGATATTGGCATTAAGTGTAATATTGTTGATGAGTCCTCCTCTATTTTTTGGCATAGGAGATTGGGACATATCTCCATTGAGAGAATAAAAAGGTTGGTTAATGATGTAGTCCTTCCGACTCTTGATTTTACCAAATTTGGTATTTGTGTGGACTGCATAAAGGGAAAGCAGAACAACAAGACCAGTAAAGGTGCCAAAAGAAGTGAGGAAATTCTTGGAATCATACAGACTGATATTTGTGGACCATTTACTCCACATTGTCTGAATGGTCAGAGATATTTTATCTGATTTATTGATGACTTCACACGATACATGTATCTCTACCTCTTGTTTGATAAGGCCGAGGCACTTGATGCCTTTAAAGTTTATAAAGCAGAGGTAGAGAAACAAACAAAAAAGAAAATTAAAATTGTGAGGTCAAACAGGAGTGGAGAATACTATGGAAGGTACACAGAATTGGGACAATTGCCAGGTCCATTTGCTAAGTTCCTTAAGGAAGAAGGCATTATTGCACAATATTCAATGCCTGGCACACCACAACAAAATGGTGTTGCTGAAAGAAGGAACCGAACACTTATGGACATGGTAAGGAGCATGCTTAGTTATTCTAATGTGTCTATAAATTTATGGAGTGAAGCTTTGAAAACCGCTATGTATATCTTAAACAGGGTTCCACCCAAGGTTGTTCCCAAAACACCGTCTGAGTTATGGAAAGAATGGAAGCCAAGTTTAAGACACTTACATGTTTGGGGTTGTCCAGTTGAAGTGAGGGTGTATAATCCACATTTAAAGAAATTGGACCCCAAAATAGTTAGTGGTTTTTTCATAGGTTATGCGGAAAACTCCAAGGGTTATAGATTTTATTGTCCTTCAAATTTACTTAGAATTGTTGAAGTGAGAAATGCTAAGTTTATTAAGGAAGTTGACCCTAGTGGGAGTTACCCTCCAAAGATAGAGTGGAAGGAATCACAGGATCCGGATACAACACCCATGAATATAAGTGAATTGGTTGTCTTTCAAGATAATCAACCCGATATTCTTGAAAATCAACAAATTCAAGAACTTTCACTACAAGAGAAACAAGTCAACATAGAGCCTGTAGCTCAAGTCCTAATTGAGACTACAAAATTAAGGAGATCCTCACGAGCTAGAAAGTCAGCAATTTCTAGTGATTATTTTGTATACTCAATGGAGTCTGATTTTGACATCGGACCTAAAGATGATCCTATTTCATTTTCCAATGCCATGAATAGGGATGATTCTAAATTATGGTATGATGCCATCAAGGAAGAGTTGGAATTTAAGGCTAAGAATCAAGTTTGGGAAATTGTCGAGTTGTCTAAAGAAGTTAAAGCGGTTGGCTATAAATGGGTCTATGAGACCAAGAAAGACTCAAATGGCAATGTCAAATGATATAAAGCCAGACTCGTAGCTAAAGGTTTCACTCAAAGAGAAGGCATTGATTATCATAATACATTTTCTCCGGTTTCTAAGAAGGATTCATTTCGAATTATCATGGCATTAGTAGCTCATTTTGATTTAGAGCTACATCAAATGGATGTGAAACAACATTTTTAAATGGGGATCCTGAGGAAGAAGAATACATGAACCAACCTGAAGGTTTTTGTTCTAATAAAGATAGTCACTTAGTTTGCAAGCTCAAGAAATCCATATATGGACTATAACAAGCTTCCCGACAGTGGTATTTAAAGTTCCATAATGTTATTACTTCATATGGTTTTACGGAGAATGTTGTGGACAACTGTATATACCTTAAGGTTAGTGGGAGCAAATACATTTTTCTAGTTCTATATGTGGATAACATTTTACTTGCATCTAATGATTTGGCATTGTTGCATGATACTAAACAATTTCTTTCCCAAAATTTTGAAATGAAGGATATGGGTGAAGCTTCTTATGTCATTGGCATAGAGATTCACAGAGATAGGTCCAAAAGGACATTAGGACTATCTCATTAAGCCTACATTGAAAGGGTTTTGGAGAAATTCAAGATAAGTGATTGCACTCCTAATGCAGCACCCATTTTAAAGGGTGACAAATTTAGTTTAAATCAATGTCCGAAAAATGATTTGAAAAGGAACAAATGGTTAGCGTTCCCTATGCGTCTGTCGTAGGCAGTTTAATGCATGCTCTGGTTTGTACACGACCTAATATTACATTTGCTGTTGGGATGCTTGGAAGATACCAAAGTAATCCAGGAACGGAACATTGGAAGGCTGCAAAGAAAATCGTGAGGTACTTAAAGACAACCAAGGACTACATGCTTACTTACAAGCATGTTGACTGTCTTGAGGTGGTTGGATATTCAGACTTGGATTTTGCGGGTTGTCATGATTCCAGAAAATCCACTTTAGGATATGTCTATCTGCTAGCAGGCGGTGTTGTTTCACAGAAGAGCGCCAAAGAGACGATAATTGCATCGTCAACAATGGAAGCAAAGTTTATAGCATGCTTTGAAGCAACCTCACGGGCTATTTGGTTAAGGAATTTTATCACAGGACTTCGAATTGTGGATTCAATTTCTAGGCCATCAAAGGTTTATTGTGAAAATTCAGCTGCAGTTTTCTTCTCTAACAACAACAAAAGTGGTAGCCGCAACAAGCATATTGACATAAAGTATCTTGCTGTTCAAGACCATATTAAGAAGCAAGAAGTCAACATTGAGGATACTAGTACCGATATGATGGTTGCATATCCCATAACCAAAGGTCTTTCTGTAGAGGTGTTTTCAAAACATGTTGACAGCATGGGACTGATTGGTTAGCTCAATAATTTTTCTAGTTGTTGTTTTATTTTGTTTTGTCATGACATTTTAATTATTATTAGTGAAAAGCATCATTTTGTGCACCTAAAGTATTTGTGATGCTAAGCAGTCCATTGGGACTATTGATCCATAGGGATCATTGGACCCAGAATAACTTATTAGAAGTTATTCATAAAGAATGACACCACATAAAGTTAAGAGTGTGATACAATGTAATACATGGAAAGAAATACTTAATTGATAGATTATAACCGCCATGATTCGTGTATTATAACTCTAAGGTTTGGGTATTTTTATTTAATGGCCATAATGAGTTTGTTAGTTACCCGACAGTCAACAATGTGCTATATGTGTCAAGTGGGAGAATGTAAGAATATCCGTAAAGTGGCATATATGCCACATGTTTGTTTTATTTATTTATTTATATATTTATTATATATATTTAATTAGTTTAATGGTTAATGGGTAACTAACGTGTGTTCATTATCCTATATGGTGGTTTCATGGGACCTTACAACTTCCCTAATGGTGGGAAGTTATAAGGAGTTACACTGCCGAGAAAAGCATGATGCGGTTCAAAACTCATCAACTGACATAATGGCAGTCGTTCGATCAATATGAATCCAACTGCCGATGGCTAAAGCAAGTTGCCCACCACCAAAATAACCATTGACAGAGGAAGGACCATCTGATCAACAAGGATCTAACAATCATCTTTTAATACAACTTGACCACTTCATTTGACAGAAGACCAATCATTTGATAAGTAAAGATCCAATAGTCTGCAACAATCGCAATGTAGCCACTACTAAAGTGATTCCTAACAAGAAACTGATCGTCTGATCAAAAGGAAATCAACTGTTTACAACAACATGACACCAGTTATAAAAGGGAGTTGAGTGAATAGATAAGGACAGATGGTAACCCAGAAATACACATAAAATATATTTCACTTATCTATTATGAGAATATCCGATCAAATTGTTAACTTAATCATTAGAGGGACCTCTCGACCTAACCAGGTCAGGGGTGATCACTGACCTTTGTTTCTATTGCAGATAAAAGAGTGGTGCATCATCTTGTTAATCTTGTGTGGAGACAAATTCACCGTCCATATACCCCTATCCTATGTCTTTTTTCTTTTTTTTTTTCTTCATTTTTTTTTTTTTGGGTGTGGAAAGGCATGTACCTTGAATTAAGAGTCACATAAAGCACACCTAATCACTAACAATGAATCATTTTTAAGATAAATACCCTTGATATCTGTCACATTAACGCTTGTACCCGCTGTTTCTTTTGTGAAAATGGCACCATTGAATTTATAAATTCTCATTACTGGAGATTCTCATTTAAACTGATTTGGTTGCACAATTTGTCCACACGAGCATTATCACTACAATATTCGTCCAAGTAAACCCCCAACAAAATCAGCCACCTCTTGAGCATCGTTGCCATTACTACGAAATGATTACTCATTCCTATTCACCTAAATACACCAAGCAATGGTAGTCAACAATTCAAGATATTCTTGTCCAAAATCATCATGAAATCCATAAACCATTGGCAAACATCTCCTTTACCATGCATTATATTCCATTATCCACACGCCCTTTAATCTTCAATTGCAAAATCACAATCCTATAAACAATGAATGTCTGTTTCTGGAAAAAGGTCGTACGAAGGACATACTGCCACTGTTAAGATTTGGCGTTTACACAAATTAGATCCCACCAACCGTACACTTAAGAAGCATTGCAAACAAAATGTTTGATTTTTTGGGCACATTCATAGCCCACTTCGAGCTCCAAAAAGATGCATTTTCCTTGATTCTAATGATGATCCTTTTGAGCATTCCAACCCTATGGCTACATGGCATGTCAATCTCACAATAAAACCCCATACTTAGTAAAATGCCAAAATCATCTATCATCAAAATTGCTTGGGCCTAAAGAAATGCTCTTAATCTTTTCCACATCATAAGACTAAAATTACTAATCAATTACATTTTCTTTCGACAAACCTGTAGATTGGTCAATAAGGCAACCCATCTTTGCCTTTTCCAAACCAAGGACAATAGGGCTCTAAACTTCAAACAAATAATGAGATGATGTAAGCATTGTTACCATTTCTTGTGGTCCATCTAAGCCCCGTGCATAAAAATTCCTTTCCTTCCAAGATGCTTTTCCAAGTATAAGATGGGTGGCACCCAATTCGGGCATCTAAAAAAGAGCTACCTGGAAAGTAACGAGCCTTGAGTATTCTCACTGCTAGAGAATTTTGATTAGTAGGAAATCTCCACCATTAATGGAAATTTTCCTATCCCTATCCTTTGTTGATCCCCCTATATTCAAATCCTTTGTTGATCCCTTTATTTTCCAACATTTTAGCAAAACTGGCACACATATTACAACCATCCAAACTCCCTGTTATAAAAATGGAAATTTTAAATCTATTAAAATCATAATAAGCATATATAAATTCCTTAGTAAATTTGTAAATTATAAAAGATGAAAAAAAATATATATATATAATAAAATAATCAACAGAGCCATATGAAAATGCCATTCTGAAGAGTAGATCTCACCCATGACTTGGTGTCATGGGTTTTTTACAATCTACCTTTTAAGATTTACACACTACAAGAAATAACACATTCGGCGACTACTTTTGCCGACTAAACAAAATTTAGTCGCCAAAGGTACACGCATTAGCTGCTAAATTTTTTTTTGTCGTCAACGGTACACACATTAGATAGTAAACAATATTTGGTCGCCAAAGGTACATGTATTAGCTACTAAAATTGTTTGGTCGGAAAAAGTCCACTATTTAGCTACTAAAAAAAATTAGTTGGTATTTTCTTTACTTTGGGCGACTAATTACGTGTTAGTCGTTAAAAATATCATTTTGGGCAACTAAAAATTAAGTTGGTCGCTAATTGCACAATCTTTAGATATTATAAATTTATTTTATTGGTATTTATTTCATTTTTGGCTACAAATTGTGTGTTAATTGTGGAAAATAAACTTTTAGGAGACTAAAAAATATTCTGGTTGCTAAATGTCTAATTTTTAGATATTATAAATTCATTTTTGGCTACTAATTATGTTTTAGTTGTGTAAAATAAGGTTTTGGGGAATATTATTTTGGTCGCTAAATCTACAATCTTTAGCTATGAAAACAATTTAGTCAGTATTTATTTCACTTTTACTGACTATAATTCAGTAGCCAAACGTGACGAAAATTTTTGGAGGGAATATTAGAATTTTCGTGTTATTCCTAAAAACATTAACGACGAAAATTTTGTTTGGTCAGGAAAAAAATGGGTTTTGTTTTATTCTTATTGCAATACAATACAAGTCCATTACCCTCCATCTCTTACTCCTGCGTCTGTCACTCCTGCGTCTGTCACTGCTCTATCTCTATCGCTAGCACTGCAAGGGTTGCCGGATCATCACTTTGTTCCTCCAAGGTATGTCCTCTCTGTCTCTCTCTGTCTCTCTCTCTCTCTCTCTCTGTATCTCTCTCTCAATTTCTGTCTATTTCTCACAGAGGAGTCTCTATTTCCCTCTCTCTCTCTCTCTCTCTCTCTCTCTTTTTACACACACACACACATACATGCATATATATATATATATACACACACACAAATCATGTATACACAACCTTGATCCCATATATAATCAATTATACACTGGTACACTCACGCCTCTGTGACTTCTTCTCACTCACACCTCTGCCCTCTTCTCTATAGCTTTGTCTCCATCGCCATCACCGCAAGGGTTGCTGGATTATCACTTTGTCTCCCTCCCAGGTATGTCCTTTATTTAGTATCTCTCTCTCTATATATATATATATATGTAACTCCCTCTCGATTTCTCTGTCTCCTTCTCGATTTCCCTCTCTCTTTCTCTCTGTCTCTGTTTACACACACACACATACATATATATCTATATACACACAGAAATCATATAGGAAAATGCTAAAAATTAGGGCAATGCTTGGGGTGAGATGTTATTGAAATTAGGGCAATGTTATTGAATTTGGGTGTACAAATTACGGAAATGCTAAAATTAGGGCAATCATTTACCATATGCTGTAAATTATAAATAAATAAATAAATAAAACAATTTAATCTGCCCAGAATTCTGGGCATATCATTTACTATATGCTACAAAAGAAAATCTAAAAATAATAACAATAATAATAACAAAATTAAACTTCTATCAATCTGAGAATTGGTAAATAATAGCCTAAAAAAGTGTGTGTATGACTGTATTTGTTCGTGTGTGACTATATCTATGTTTGTGTGTGTGCATATAAATTGATATGTCTATTAATCATGTTATGATCTGTCTAAGAGATGGTTGGATGATAAAACCATGAAACTTACTTGTGTGTCACAACAATGCAAGACTTTCAACTTATGAGATATAAGCTCGATTGATTATTTCAAACAATTGCATTTTTTGTTTCCAACTGGAAAACTAGAGTGAGCTAAAATATTTGGGCCATATGGTGATATGTAATTTTTTATCAGAGTTTATGTAACGTGTTTAGTGCAACTTACTACTTGAGCTTATGAGCAAAACGACAAACTAATTATTGTGAATGAAACTTGTATTTACAACGAAAAAACTCGAATTTAAACATGTAAAGAGAGCACTTCACAATAACTTTGGCCTTAGTTATTGTAAAATTGAGAGGGGCTAATTTTGGATTTATAATTTTAGATTAATTGTTTATGTGAATTTGAGTGGTGTTTCACATGGCAAAAAAAATAAAACAGTAAAATCAAAAATTGACCCCAAAAAAGAAGTGAAAGAAGAGGACAGAGAAGACAAGCGACATTAGAAGTTTTATTAGGTCAACAAGGTGGTTCAATTATATTTGTGAAGAAAAAACATGTCATGCACACACACTGTTAAGAGCATGAAAGGAATTTGATTATTTTGATATATCATTCTATTATTGACCATATGGTTTCACTAGTAGTAGTGCTCTACTAGTTATGTTGTCTAGTGGTCCAAAATTAGGGGTTGTAACGCCCTCAAAATAAACCCATAATATCATACAAACACGATAAAGAAAAGGGATCTCATATCATAATCATTAGAGTATTCCTACAAAAAGTATTACATGTTGACAACAAAAGTAAATGCCCTATAGGCTTACAACTTTCCAAGTCAACACTTGGTTACAAAAGAAGAGAGTACTAACTCTACACAAAAGAAGCCCTTGGCTTGATATACATGTAATACAACAAAAATTAACAAAAGAAGAGTCTTTAACTCCCACTACAATCCATGTTAAGATCTCGGGGGCGGCATAGTACCGAACCTGAAAATGATGTCCCATATAGGGTGAGCCACAGCCCAGTAGAAATATACGAAACCAAATATAAACAATGACTAAAATATTAGCAGTTGATAGATGGTCAACACTTATACATCCACTTACATCACATTACAGTTCCATGACAATCATGTCCATGTTATATTTAATTTCAAAAACGTAGCTCAGAACCTGGCCAGATAATCCGACAGAGATTACATCTCTTATTAACAATATTTCCAATTCATTGGGATAACAACTCATGTTAAACATTTCTTACATCATAATAGATACACATTTTGGTGTTGTATCAATCTCAGCCAAAATCACTTCCATACTTCACAAATGATACACATTATAGTGCTGTATCAATAACATGTAAAAACACTTCCATACTTTACAAATGATACACATTTTAGTGCTGTATCAATGTCAAACAACATCCGGTTTAGAGGTCCATCCCCTATCTTCCCCTAAACCGTGGAGTACATCCCATATCTCCTCCCATATAACACAATGTATATAAGCAATTATCATATACATGTTCAATCAATCAATGCAAAATTTGATGTATTATACCAACCGCTATATTCGATAGCATACTCAATTGATTAGTTCTAGTTTGCCTAATCATCATGCATTGTCTACAACAATCAAGACTATCCTCCACTGATAGCCCAAAGCAGTTATTTCTAAACAGAAAATAAATGCACCAAATGGATAAAATATCAACATTTTGTCTAGGTGAGCGATAAATTAATCCAACTACACCTTTTAAACCCATACCTTTCCGATTTGAATATTTCCTATTCAATTTCTCATTTCCCTAAATTAATTATACAAATCAATTTATCATAGCAATTAGGGCTTTTCCCCATATTCTCAACATCAACCCTAAGGCTCCATTTCCATCAATAATCCAACATATAATTCCATTTTCCAACACATTACATACATATGGGTTTTCAACTTGAAAACCCCTCTTTCAAAAATTACACAAGGACCCCAAACTTTCTTAAAATTACCCGACAACCCCCAACATATCAAAATACCAAAATTTAAAGACAAAGCTCATAAGATGGAGTAGGATATCCCTACCTCGAAGTTAGAGCTCAAACGGAGAAGAAGACCAAACTCAAAGTGCTCCAAACTCCAAACTTTTCGGATCAAAATGTAGCCCTCAATGATCAACACACTTTTTATAAAGACACCAAGGGAGTGAATCACTCTAACTAGATCAAACCCTAGAGAGAAGGGAGATTCTAGAGAGAGGAGCTCTCAAAATCAATTTTTGGGAAAGCAAGAGAGAGAATAAAAGTTGAAAAATGATTCAAAAATGCCTAGCTGCCAACTGATATACGCATGATCCGCTCGAGCGGAGAATAGGACGCTCGAGCGTCAAGCATAACAAACTGGACCTGCTCGAGCGCCAAGACACAAGAATAAAATACATCCGCTCGAGCGTGAAAACCAGTCCACTCGAGCGTAGATTTTCCTCTCCCAGTATTTTCACAGAAAATGAACACTCCGCTCGAGCGCAAAAAAGCCCGCTCGAGTGCAACCCGCTGGAACGTAAGGAAACCCGCTCGAGCGTGAAAAACACGTCTGTAGAAGTTTTGCAGAGGCATAGATACTGGAAGTGTGTAAATTCTGCTCGAGCGCAAAGGGACCCGCTTGAGCAGACCAACAACAAAAACAAACTACGCTCGAGTGCAAAAGGACCCGCTTGAGCGGACCATCAAAAGTCTGGGCAACAAGGAATGAGACCAAGGCTCAACCAACCTATTCGAAATGTGCCCAACACATCCTAAAACTTAAACATAGGGAATTAAAGGATGATAACAAGATATACAACTACCAACTCCACGGAACCTAAGTCCGGGATGCAATAAACAATGAAAGGGAAAACTGGGATCGCTATAGGGGTCATTTCTTAAATTAATTTCCATAATTACTCAGCTCACGGTACAAATCATTTCATTTGGTCCCACCCTAAAAGAGATTTATGTGACAAGCCAAACAGTGAATGAAAAAACAACATAATCTATCTCAACACAACTTGAAATGCGTGTTCTCATTTGTTCCTCGGTTAATCTTTGCTTGAGTTGTAGGTGACAAAAAATGGACAAGAGTTGGATGACAATAAATAATAGGTTGACAAGTAAAGAGTATCAAGAAGGGGTGAAGTCATTCCTTAACTTTGCTACGGCAAATTTAGGCGTAGAGGATGAAATTAGGTGTCCGTGTGTCGATTGCAATAATGGCACAAAATATAGCAGACAAGTTGTGTGGATACTTGATCCGAAGAGGAATGGCATCTTCGTATATAACTTGGGTGCACCACGGGGAACATGTCCCCGTGTCTCATCTTAGCGTACCAAATGACAAATGTGGAGGTAGTGGCGAATGTATGACAGATATCAATGATCCGCTCATGGGTGAATTGCCTATTATGTTGGAAGAAATTTACATGAGTGGTCTTATGGATAATCATACCGACGAGGAACCTAATGGTTTAGAGATGGAGGATTTGCATAAGTTCATTAGGTTATTTGAAGATGCACAATGCAAAGTTTACTTGACATGTGAAAAGTTCTCTGTGTTATCATTCGTCATTATGATGATTCATGTGAAAGTGTACAACAAATGAAGCACCAAGTCATTTGATATGGTTATGTAGGTATTCAAGGACATTCTACTAGAATGTGATCAAACTGTTCCATGGACACTCTATGATGCTAAGAAGTTCTTACATGACTTGGGTTTGGGATATGAAACCATTCATTCGTGCAAGAATGATTGTGCAATATTTTGGAAGGAGAGTGCAAATTTGAAGAAATGCCTTACATGCGACGAGCCTAGATACAAGTTGAATGATGATAGTGGTAAAAAGATTCCACACAAGGTATAACGGTACTTTCCTTTGGCACTGAGGTTGAAAAGACTGTAAATGTTAAAAAAAATAGCCACAGATATGAGATGGCACAATGAGAAGCGTGTGGATGATGACATATTAAGGCATTCGGCCGATGGTAAAGCATGGAAGGACTTTGATAAGCAACATCCGACGTTGTCTGATGACTCTCGAAATATAAGGCTAGGGCTAGCAACAGATGGCTTTAATCCATTTGGAAATATGAGCACATCATATAGCAGTGGCCCGTAATCTTAATGCCTTACAATCTCCCACCGTGGAAGTGTATGAAAGAGCCATTTTGCATGATGCCATTGCTTATTCCCGAACGTTCGGCACCTGGAAGAGACATTGATGTTTACTTGTAACCATTAATAGAAGAATTGAAGAATTTGTGGGAGCATGGTGTGCAAACATATGATGCATCAAACGGGCAAATTTTAGAATGCATACGGCGGTAATGTGGACCATAAATGACTTCCCTCCATATGGTAACATGTCAGGGTGGAGTACAAAGGGTTACTTGGCTTGCCCTAATTGTAACAATAATGCATCGTCCTAGGGTTTACGAAGTAAAATAGGGTATATGGGTGCTCGTTGCTACTTGCCTGAGAACCACACTTGGTGAAGAAGTAAGCTTTTCAGCGGTCAATTTGAGTATAGGTCCAAACCTTTGGACTTAATGGGGGAACAACTACTAGAGCAAATTGATTCTGGGACTTATAAGCCGCATGGAAAGCACCTATAAAATTGAAAATGACAAAGGAATGAAAATCTAAATTTGAATTGGACCAAGAGAAGCATTATGTTTGACTTGCTCTATTGGAAAATGTTGAAGCTTCGACACAACCTTGATGTCATGCATATTGAGAAGAATATATGTGACAATGTCGTTGGGACACTTTTGAGCGTAGATAGAAAGAACAAGGACACAGACAAAACATGTTTAGATTTGGAGGACATGAGAATACGTAAAGAGTTACACTTGAAGAGGCATTCTAATGGGCCCTTTGAGAAGCCTCCCGCATTGTACACATTGTATCTGAAAGAGAAAGAAGGCTTTTGTGATTTTTTGAAATCAATTAAGTACCCTGATGGCTATACAACAAATATCTCCAATTACGTGACCACTCAAGCAAGTAAATTATCTGGCCTCAAAAGTCATGACTGTCATGTCCTTATACAACGACTTCTTCCAATTCGGATACGTGGCCACCTTAATAAGGAAATTGGAACCACACTTTTAGAGTTGGGAAATTCCTTCAAACAGTTGTGTTCAAAGACATTGAGGTGTTTAGATTTGGAGAAATTGGATAAACAAATCGTACTCATACTTTGGTCCTATTTGGTGTAGCCATTAAAACAGATTATAGATTATAGCTTAACAGATTATAGATTATGACTTTAATCAGAAGCTATTAATCTGTTTGGTATAGCTGTTGGGTTATAGATTTAAGTTACTGAGTAGTATTTGTTAAATAAACTATAAAGTAGCTTTTTCAATTAACTTTTATTTTTTATTATTCACTATTTGTCTACATTTCTCATAAAAAAATAATAATAATATTTCATAGTCCATTTGTGTCTTTTTCTATTTTTAAAAAAATAAAAAATAAAAAAATCTAAGATTATAATCGTGAATTAACATATCCACAGCAGAAGCTGATAATCAGAAGTAATGGGTGAGCAGCTTCTCAGAATCAGCTTTTTTGACTTAAAACTAGTTGTTAAAATCAGAAACTGTTTGAAATAAGTTTAACCAAACAGTCCAAAATAACTTTTTAAAAGCCAGAAGCCATAAGTTGGTTAAAAAAAGCCTTACCAAACACCCCCTTTGTAAGCTTGAGAAGATTTTCCCGCCGACTTTTTTTGATGTCATGGTCCACTTGGCAATTCACTTGCCTCGAGAGGCTATGCTTGAAGGCCCAGTGCAATATCGATGGATGTACCCAATTGAGAGGTATTAACTCAACCTTCTTATTAGTGTCAAATTTTAATTAACGCTTTATGCTGATATAAAGATTGTAGTATAACATTGTCATCGGCTTGATCGTTAGGCTGCTTGGCCATCTAAAAGGGTTTGTGGCCAATAAAGCTCATCCTGAAGGTTCTATTGCTGAGGCTTACATTTCCAAATAGTGTACAACATTTTGTTCAATGTATTTGGATGGAGTTGAAACATTGTTTAACCGTCCAGAAAGGAATTACGACATGGATGACCGTGGCCCAAGGTTCGTGGTATTCACTCAAAATGTCTGTCCCTTTGATCTAATGACAAGGGCGTCTGATGTGTCCATAGCTGAATGCAAGATGGCTCATTGGTTTGTCCTACACAATAGCACAAAAGTGGAAAAACACGTAGAATATGAATCCATCAAACGTGTTTAGAATGTTATAGTTGTAAACTGATTAGTCTTTCTCTTAGTAAATATTTTTCAATCACATTTCTTGTAACTAGGGAGTACAAGAACTTGTTACAACATAGATCCGGTGCATTCAACATCGAAAAAAGACAACGCAAAGAATTCCCTAAATGGTTCAAAGATCATGTAAGCTAGAATTCTCCTCATACAATCAATCGTACATTACGTTAATATTGTGCATGCTTGTAACATGACACATATTCTTCATGTAGATGAATGAATTGCAAAAATGTCAAGGAATAATCATTGATCATCCTAAAAATTGAATCAAAATAGTAAAAATGTGCATAAGGTATAGTGGACAAAACTTGATAGCGCCTGCATAAATAGTTTTAATCGACATAGACTATAATACATAGTGTAGTATGTTTATCTATTGAGTTTGTTAAGTTGTTTTCATTTTTGCAAAAAAAATAATAAATTTTTTGAGCCTTTTATTAAATTACTTAATATCATAAAACAATGCTATATTTGAGTTAACTTTGAGGTTCTGCATCAACAACTTACACAACAATATAACCCATTTAGTAAATTACAAAATTAACACCAAACATATGTAAGGGATTTGTATCAATAGATTCGAACAATTTTATACTTGTTTAATAATTAGTTAAGTCATTGGTTTATGTGTTTGAAACATTTTAGAATTTACTATTGGATGTTAAACAAATGCAATAGATGTGACATCCACGGTAAAATCATGACCCAAGAATTTCATATAACTTTGGCCTTTGTTTATTCTATTGAGATTTACTTAAAATGATAAGATGCTTCCAGACAAAGTTGTTAAGCTTTTATTCTTGGTAATCCCGTTTGACAAAACTTCTTTCAGTTGTAATTGTATTCGATCTTTTATTTCAGTAAGGCTATGAGTTTTAGATGCGAATCTAACCCGAATTGTGCCTATGCAGAGGAGTTTGTGATCTTAATCCTATCATGCTCATGGGGGTCCAGGGGGCAGTGCCCCTTGGCGGGTTCGGGGCAACGCCCATGCGAGGTCCAGGGGCAGTGCCCTTAAAGCAAAAAAGCAAAATTGATATTGAAGTTGTGTTTCCGCTCGAGCAGCCATTTTTGTGCTCGAGCGAAGATCGCGATCTTTTAAAAGTTTCACTCGCCTGCAAAAGTACTGGGAACCGTTTTTTTTCCGCTCGAGCGGAGATCAGTTTATGGCTTCTAGATCTTCTTCTTGGGTATTAGGGTTTTCATCTGGAGCTTCTTTGCTTGTTTCCTTTGATATCTGTGAGAGTTTATATGATGAATTGAGTGGATTATATCAAAGGGTTTGTTTGTTTAGTTTTATTCATAAAAGAGAGAGTTGTTCTTTAGTGGATTCCAAAGAATTTGGGCTTGAACCTTTGGTGGATTCTGGAGTAGCTCATCGTCATGATTCAACATCGACATTGTGGATTCAACGTTGTACAAGACAATTCCGAGGTAAAGACGGGGCTGGAAGAGGCATAGAGGGGTTGGTTCGATTCAGGCATGGATTCGCTAGGTAATTGAGAGTACACTTGTGTAATTCCTTTATGTCTTCTTAGTGGATTGTTTTTTGGCTTTTGCTCGTGGTTTTTTTTATCACAATTGGAGGCGCTCCAATTATGGTTTTTTCACGTAAAATCATTGTGTCGATTTGTCTTGATTGTTCGATTGGGATTGTTATTTACTACTTAAAATTGATACATAATCACAAATCAATATCTAGGGGATTTTTAGATTTTTCAAAAGTGTATACAATATTTAAATGATGATAAGGTCTTCAAATTTCAATCCAAATTTGAAAATAGATAATAACAACATAAAGGGAAAATAAAA
This sequence comes from Camellia lanceoleosa, assembly GCA_025200525.1. NCBI lineage: Eukaryota > Viridiplantae > Streptophyta > Magnoliopsida > Ericales > Theaceae > Camellia > Camellia lanceoleosa. Next base: position 159,540,524 of record CM045767.1, read on the forward strand.
ACTCTAAAACAATAACAATAACAATAACAACAACCAACAACAACATCACTTCATTTTATTTTTAGTAGGATAAGATGCCATTTTGTTGATACTACAGACTTCCTTAGCTTTCCCTGTGTTTCTTTTTATCATTGTGTATCCTTTCGCTCCTCATTTTGGTCCCTATGAATTCTTCACTATTATGTAATCCTATCTCTTGGATGATCCATATACAGTGGCATTTGTTCCATGGTCTAGCTCGGTTCCACAATTCTCATCAAAGGCACCTTGTAAAATTAAAATTCCATGTCTCTCCTATAAATGAAACACCAAATTAATGTGGAATGCTTGACTATTGATGCATCCATTCATTAGCATATGCACAAGATAAAGGATGTATTGTATCATTCGTTCATAGTAACCCACAACAACAAAAAAAAGTTTTACCAATGGCAAAGGTTTGTGACAACAATATGTTGGAAAAGTTTTTGCCAATCAAATTCTGCATGTTGGCAAAAGTAAAGCCTTTAGTTAGGTAATGTCGTCGCAAAGACTACCACTGAGTCGCTAAATAGTTAATGGTGTCGAAAAAAATGGTTTGAAATAAGGGGATGCTGATGCATTTGTCAACACACTGTTTGTGTCAACAAAATTATCAAAATACCCATATTTTTAACAATAGAGTTGCCAAAAACTTTTTTCCCAATCTCATTCATCGAAAAATTCAATTTTTCACTTGCCAAAAAATTGTTTTAGCCAATGGAAATTTCCTTGAGTTGGAAAATCTTGTCGCCAAAATTGAAAATTGTTGTTGTGAGTATATACATGTATGTGAGAGAATTAGCAAAGGCTTATTCCACTGTAAAACTAGAAATCTCTACTAGAAGCCTCAATGGCGACACTGAGAGGCTGGTTTGCAAGTGCCTTCAAGAGGCTCTCTTCATTGTTCTCTAGTACATCATGGAACCCACTATTGGTCACTACATTTGATTATTCCTAATATATTGGATTTAATGAACAAAAGATCATTAACAGTAAAATATACAGCAAAGAACATAATAAGTATTTGCTTTTAACATAATCCGAGCATACATATGATAAAATTGCACCATGTCATTAATCCTATCACCAAAAATAGAAAAAGAAAAATAAGTTTATCCAAAACTAGGAGATGTTTAGCAATCTTGTTATTGTGACCACTGTCATTATAAATATTAGGGCTCGACTCCTCTACGGCAATCCAAGCCCATTGACCCATGCCATAGTCTGATAATTTGATTTGTTAATAAGATAATAGTAATTATATGATTTTACAACAACACAAAAAAAGAAATATATAATTTTAAAAACAAATTGTCTATTTTTTTTAAAGACAAATATCATTAAATTCATTAATGGATCACTTTTTCGAAACACCAAAAAAAAATTAATGGGTTGAATCATTAAAATAGGGCTCATGGTAGATCTACGAGCCAGACTGATGAAAAGTTGCATTCTAAAGATTATCATCATGAACAATTACTTTACTTTCATCTCATCTTCACAAGTGCCTTCCTCCATGAGGTTAGGGTAGTCATCCTCCTTTCGAAGGCCACCATTAGCCACAAAATGTGTAATTTTATCACAAAATTTCATAACATCAACCACAAAATTACAATGGCAGTGTTTGGGAACGGTGTAGACAGGCTATTTTAGCCTCAAATATAAAATTTTAAAAAAAATCGTGTAGCCGTACTGTAGCTGAGTATTGGAGCTGCAATCCAACTATATTGCATTATCTGGGTAAAAAGACATTTTTACCCTCTGTTGCTCTTATTCAAAAACAAAATACATACCTACTGAATTCACAGCTCTCATCTTATCACCTGTACTTTGGGTCTAAGCAGAGGGTTTGACAGAAGAGTGTGGTACCAAAGACATTTTTTTCATTAATTGTTAAGAAGATACAAATATTTTAGAACAATAAAAAATCAAATAAAAACTTAGGCCTTGTTTGGTTTGGTTTTGGGAGACAAATTTTCAAAATAAATTCTGGGGAAAGAGTTTAGAAATTTTTTTGGTTTGTTTGGTTGTATATTTTGGAAATAGTTTTAGAGTATGGAAGTTTTGGAAATAATTTTGTTGTAGTTGAGTAGATGTGTGAGAGACAAAAAGTGATTAGGAGAGAGAGAGGAAAGAGAAAAAGTGATTGATTGATGTATAGGAGAAAAAAAGTGATTTTGAATTTTTTTTTTTTTTTCCAATTTACTAAACCAAACAAAATTTTAGAAATTTTTTTCCAAAATTTGTTTCTCAAAACCAAACCAAACAAGGCCTTAATATTTTAGATAGAGGAAGTAACAAGTTTTGGGTATAAATAATTTCTATAATGACATTTGTTGGTATACTAGTTAATATTTGTTGGTTTACTAATTAATATACAAAATTTATTACAAATATGTGCATTGATTTTTTACAAACAGCAACTTTAATTAATTTTTTACAAACACCAATTTGTCAAACTAACAACAACTTTAACTAATTTTTTACAAACAAATTTTTGCACCCAAGGGAACATAGGACAGACAGTGGCAGTGTCCTCACTGCCATGTGGACATTACCTTGTGTATTTTATAAATATCTGTATGGGCAATTTGGTCAATTTACATTTCACCATCATTTCAAACACATTTTCCAATACAACAACTCCTAAAAAATCCATCCCATCTTCCCAAACATAAAAACTAAAATAGCCTACTAGAATAACCAAAAAAACAAAAAGCCTAAAAAAAAAAGCCACTTCCTAAACACCCACAATCTACCAGTGACCATCGCTAAACGTCACTTAAACCACCAAATTTATAGGTTGCTAATCAGAAGGACCTTGGCACCTAACCGCATAGATTTTCAATCTTTCACCATGGACTATAGAGCCAAATTAACCAATCACAATCTCACTATGTATAACCTAGATTCATCCTAACCATTTAATGAAAACCATGTTGTTTTAATTATACAATGCAAAATGATGAGTTCAATTTTACAAAACGTGCTCCAAGAACCAAGCTTAACAATGGATTTTCATTCTCAACATCTCAAATTTATAAAATGAGACTAGCTAACAACAACCGACAACATCCCATTTTTCTCCACAACTTCAACAACCGTTTCCCAAATCTCAAACTCACAAATTTATAAGGTTTCAACTATAATTTAGGGCTTTCTCAAAACAAATTAGTCATATGCAATTTGTTACAACAAAAATAAGTTTGATAAGAAAATAATCTATGAAACCCACCCAAACCATCAAAACCTAACGTCATTAAAATGCTCTTGTTTAGATCAACAACAACAATAAGCATATTTTGTATAGAAATTAACACAAATACACCAAATAACTCATATAGAGTCAATGAAATAGAATCCTACTTCTTGTACAGAAGAGGAGAAGCTAAAGGCAAGGATGAATGTGCAAATCAACCTTTGGCTGAGATTAAAAGAATGCTCTCACCAAGCTCTACAATGCCTAAGAAGGAGATGAAGATCAAATCCAAGCCTAGATGCCTCAAAATCAAGGTTGAAGCCCAAGAAACTAGGCTAAAATAGCCACAGGGGAAAGAGAAGAAAAGGTTCAAAACTAGAAATTTGCGCACTGGGTCGTCTTTAAATAGATAACAGACCGCGGGTGTGAACTTTCCATCGCAGGCACACAACGGACACAATCGCGGGCATGAACAAAGTGGTCGTAGGCACGACCTAGTCATTCGTGGGCCACTCTCACGGGTGACCATTTTCCACAGGTAAGATATTGGATGATGTTTTTGGTTGCAGGGACCATCGTGGGTACAATGGTTTTTCACAGACAAAGTACTGCAATGTGTTTTTGGTTGCAGGCCTTCACAGTTGCAACTTCAAACATCGCGGGCGCGACCATACTAGGAACATGTTCTGGTTTTGATTTTTTTGGAATAGTTCTAAGACCAAATAATAACTCTATAACAACAAATGAAAGAAAATAAACAAACAAATATAATAACATCACAACCCATCCTTTTACAAGCCCAAAGTGTATCGGGACATCCATACAAACAGGTTCAAGTTGGGTTTTAAAACTAGGATACTACAAGCACAAATGCAACTATTAGTGCATTAGCTTGAAGAAAGCAACCAAACAAAGGAAGACATTTTCTATGGAAAGCATTTTCTAGAAAAATGTTTTTTATTGAAAAATATTTTCCGCCGAAACAAGCAGAGTATAATGTGAAAATTTGGTATCCCTAAAATTGCTATATGACATTTGTAATTGTGAGAACCTGATAATAAAAATAAATAATAATGAATTTTATAAGTCTTAAAGAATTTGCTGGTAAATCTTAAAATGCAAATTAATTATTATTGAACGGCATTTTAATTTAAATCTTAAATAGTTTATGTTGGAAGTCTATAACCAAGAGGCAAGATTTATTATAATAATATTTATGATAATAATAATTTTGGATAATGAACAGGTGTGGCTTACTGACTAGATATTACTCTTCCCGTCCTAAGCAACCGCATGAGAGTGTTTGTGGGCTTGAAGTGTAGTTACTTTTTTTTTTTTTTTTTGCAAATTTCCTAAAGCATTTATGAAGATTTTTGATATTTTCTAGTGGGTTATCATAGGTGAGCCTCACTATTACTTTTGGCTTTATTGACATCTTTGAGAGGTATTTGGGTGAGTGTTTTGATCTTTGGCTTTCATAGGTGGTGTTAATGGGGGCGTGTTATTGAAGAAAATTTATCTTGTATATTGAATGAGTGAATTATTGTGCTATTACGGATATTTATAACACTCTGACAACTCTCAAGCAAATTCACTCCAACTGAATCACTTAACTAACCATTACAACTTTCACAACTATAAATGCTAGATAAACATGGTTGTGACAAGTGTGAGCTCACTGAACACAAGCTAGATCGTATCATACACTTTGGTTATGAGCTCACATAGGTGGACACCAAGGCTTTTGGCTTGGACTGCAGTGGCTGATCCTTAGTCTTGAGCTACTCAGGCTTTGTATTATGTTCATTCCCCCTCAAGCTAATGGGGCAAGGAAAGCACCATGAGATTGTCCTTAAGATAGTTGAACCGAGAAGTAGCCAATGGCTTAGTGAAGATATTTGTTATTTGGTCAATAGTGGGGACATAGCTCAATTGTAGATGTTTAGATGCCTCTATTTCTCTTACAAAATGACAATATACCTCTATATGCTTAGATCTAGAGCGAAAAACAGGTTTGGATGTAAGGCCCATAATAGACAAATTGTCACACCATAGAAGTGGGATGGATGATAGAAGTGATAGATCCTTAAAGAGATTTCTATAACAGTATGGGCTAAACTTCTATATTCAGTCTCAGTAGAAGATCTTAAGACTGTGGCTTGCTTCTTGGTTGACCAAGAAATAAGGTTAGGACCAAGAAACACATAGTATCCTAAAGTAGATTTGTGATCCAAGCTATCACCAATCCAATTGGAGCCAGAGAAGGCATGAAGAGTGAAAAGGGAATAGGTGTGAAACTTAATCCTTGAGTTAGAGTTCCTTTGGCATACCTAAGTAGTCGCTTTACAGCATGAAAATGGACATTGGTAGGCGAATGCATAAATTGGTGGGATTGATTAACTGCCCTAGCCAAATCAAACCTGCTAATAGTAAGATACTGTAATACCCCAACCAAGCTAGAAGGTTGAGGGAAAGGCTTATTATCATCAGGGGAAAAAGAAGACTTCAGGACTAATGTGGTAGAGTAGGGTTTGCAATAAACCATTTCAACTTTAGCCAATAACTCATAGGCATACTTCTGTTGAGACAAGAAATAGCCATGTGACTGAGGAAGCACAGAGATGCCTAAGATGTAGGAGATGTCACCAAGCTCCTTCACTAAGAAAGGAGTATGCATGTGCTTAAGAAGTTGAGCAATCAAACAAGAATCACTCCTAGTGAGAAGTATATCATCCACATAAATGAGGATAATGGTGATACTTGTAGCAATCTTTTTAACAAATAGAGAAGAGTCACCGTGACTATTATGAAATCCTTAGGAAAGTAAAAATGTTGAGAATGTGGAATACTAGGCATGAGGAGCCTGTTTTAGGCTATAAAGAGCTTTGTTCAATTTGCACACATGATGAGGGGTAGAAAAGTGAAGAAAACCAAGTGGCTAAACCATACATTTTCAAGTTTTCCACGAAGAAATGCATCGGATATGTCAAGTTGCTTTAGAGACCATTGAAAATGAAGTGCCAAACACAATAAAATACGGATAGTAGATTGCTTGGCAACAAGATTAAAAGTCTCTTGAAATTCAATGCCCTCTTGTTGAACGTAGCCCTTAGTAACCAACCTTGCTTTATATCTTGGAATACTACCATCTCAGTTCTGCTTAATTCGAAATACCCACTTACAACCAATGGTAGTCTTGTGAGGAGGAAAAGAAACAAGAGTCCTTGTATGTTGATGTTAAGGGCTTAAAACTCTTCTTGTATAGCCTTAAGCCAAACAAGAGAATGTAAGGCATTCTTCACAAAAGTAGGTTCATTGGTAAAAGCATAAGAGGAAACAGTGAAACAAGTAGGCTGCTTAGCTTTTGATCGAGTAAGCATAGTATAAAAGTTTGGCTAAGGTGGAGGAGGAGGATGAAAAGGAAGACCAATAGAAATTGAATCAATAGGAGTAGACTGAATAAGAGAGGAGGAATTATCACAAATTAAAGTAGTAGAAGAAGGAACAAATGATGAAATAGGCACAGGTGATGAAGGAGTCACAACAAGTAATGAAATAGGCATAGGTGATAAAGGTGGCTGTAGACGCGCTCCCGGGAACTCTTCGATATCCATGTGCGAGGGCGCGGCGCGAATCTCGTTTTGTTCTGAGCTACTACAGTTCGGATTCAATGTCACGGTTCTTAATCTGGTCTTACAAAGTGCAATGTAAGACTGATAAATCACTAAAGAGTCCAAATCCGGCAAATCGTTTTGGAAAACTGATTTTATAAAGAAGTGCCAAACATGGACTGCTTTCCCAGATACAAAGTCGCCACCTAAATTTTTATTTTGGAGGAATTTAGGAAACCCTAACTCGTGCCAAAGGCCACATGTCCGTCATCACCAAAGTTGCCTCGGCTCGGGAACTTGGGTACGAGAGGGGAAGGTCATGCAATGAGCACCCCTGCTCGCCCAATCAAAGATCAGCATGTACTAAGCATGATATTTTGTTTTTGAAAACACATGTGCTCTTATTCCAGTTAATTAGCTAATCTTACTACGTGATGCGCACAGCATACAAGTATAGACTAGATCACCTAATTTGGAACAAAACATTGCATGTTCGTTTATGAAAAAGGGTTTGAAGTTTGCTACTCGCAATTTTGATGAATTGTTCCAATTCAAGTAATCCAACCTTCACCCACAGACATTCAGGCAGTTATATCAAATAAGTAGTTAGTCTCATGGCAAGCATGCTGAACATGGCAGTCAATAACACACATGCAGTAAGCTAAAGCGTAAACACTCACAGTGTACTCAAAGCCAAAACAAAGAACTAGTTAGAAATCATGCATGATCCTAGTTCATGTTAAGATGGCTAATGCAACACATGCGAAAATGTAACTAAGATAGGCTCGGATACCTAGAATGTCATGTGAAATGCAACTTGATAACATGCTGTTGAACACGTATTCAAGTAAATGTATTGAAAATACAATGCAGTTAGTATGATGCGCCGAGCCCAGTGCATGCAATACAAATGAATGATGCACGCATGCATAGCATAAGGTATGTGTAGACACCCCATTTTTGACGGCCCTCAAGACTTGGACGTCACCGCTTGGACACTCGGTGATCTTCTATGTTTGTGTTCGTCTTGAGTCCCCGGAGGTCTCGGCTACGCGCCTTACCTCAAGATCTCTCGACTCGACTGTTTTGTGTCTGGTTTTGCACCAAACACTTGTGTTTTGCCTTGAAGGGGCAGGGAAGGGCTTGTGAGCCATCCCCACACTCCACCGGCCATGGCTTGAGGCCACCGGCTGTGTTTTGTTGCCACCGGCCAAATGTTTGGCCGGCCGGCACTCTAGATGGCCGGCTGGCTATCTTTTTTTGGTCAATTGCATTTTTGGCCACCCGACTACTGTGCATTTGCTTTTCCAGATATTTTGGCACAGCTGGCATGCACTTGGCTCCCCTCCATACACGTGTATGGAGGGATCTCCCTCTTTAGAAGCTTGTCTTGTAAGCTTACAAGACTAAAAGCTCTATAAAGAGGAGGCTTCTTCTCTTGGCATAAAGGTTAGAGAAAAAAGGTTAGGCATTTAGATAGCCATTTTTAGGGTTTGAGTTCTAGGGTTAGGGTTTGGTTCATATCATATCCCTATATCTCTCTCTAGTGTGTGTTTTGTCTCATTTTTGCTCACAAACACCCACCATCACACCATCTCTTCGAGCTGAGGCCCTTGAGGGTTGTTTTGGAGTTTTGGAGCTAGTTTCAACCTAAAGAAGCTGCTGGAGCTCCACTGTTGAAGAGGGTCTTCAAGGATAAGAAGCTTGTCCCTTTATTCCCCATTTTTGCAAAGCTTTTCTACCTATCTTGCAATTGTTTTTTAGCTTTGCATATAACACATAAAAGTTCTATTTTTAAGGCGTCTAAATAGTTTGTTAAGAGTGTTTTGTGGTTTGAGGTTGTTTGACCCCTCTTAAGCCTTGTTTGGCCCTTGTTTTGTGCTATTTTATGTGAGCTCCAGGACCACAGTGTTTGGGCCTCCTCACCACTGAAATCTTGAGGGATTTCAGAGGTGAGGATGGTACCTTGAGGTCCCAAGAAGGAGAGGGCCACTCCCTCTCCTTGTTGTCCTTGAAAAGGGCCATTTTTGCCTCTTGAGGGAGCACCATGTCTATGTGTATGTTGACCATGCCTTAGCTGCTTTTCATGCTCATTATGTTATAATATAGCATTGTATTGAGTTGGTTTTGGTACACCATGCTTGCTTGGCATGCATGCCTTGTAATGCCTTATTATAGCCTTAACATGCATCTAGGTTTTAATCCTTGTTCAAGCATGTTTTAGGCCTAGTTTTGTGAAGCTTTCATGTTTATTTTTCCATGTTTAAGGTCTGTCCTTGGCTGTTTTGATCGACCAAGGCTCACATTGCTTAGCTCCTTTGCATTTTGGCTTGTTAGCCTTAAGTTTTGGACCATTGTTGCGTGTCTAGCCTATCTTGTTTGCTTGGTTTGGCACCATATTCTTGCATGATTTTCAGAGCTTAATGCATGCTAATTGTCCATGTTTGCATCTTCTTAAGTGTGCTTAGAAGTTGCTCTTTAATGCTTGAAGTGTTGGACCTCATTTGCATGAATGTTTGTGTGTCCTTTAGTCCTTCATTTGTGGGCATTTTGGCCACTGTTTTGGGCCTAGTTAAGGCTGCCTAAATCATGTTTAAGTCCATCTCTTTGTTTGTTGCATGTACTCCTTGTATGTTGTAGCATATCGGTGAGTTGTTGCATGATTGAGCTTGCATGATTGAATGAAGTCACATGCTTGCTTGCATGCTTGAATACCTATATTAGCCTTGCACACTTGTTGGTTGCATTGTTTTATGCCTTGCATGCTCATTTGCATTGCCATGTTGCATGCCTAGTTAACATGCTTAGGTTGCATTGCATTAGAATGCATACTTGACCTCTTGAAATGAGTATGATAGAGGTTGAACCCCTTTGCTTGTTTATTTGGTTTGCATTCATTTGAAATTGAAATTGCATGCTTGATTCTTCGGGCCATCCTGCATGGAAATGCGTGATTGGTGGTCCGAGAATCGAGGCCCATGTCCCTTTGAGTCATAAACATGATAAGGGGTATGATTGGTGCATACATTGCTTGAAATGCATTGCCATGCCAAATATTGCCCTCTGCTGCTGTCAAACCAGATTCTGCAGGAATTTTTGTCCGGTCGGCTAAATACAGTGCCGGCCAGCCATCTTTTTTGGCCGGTGGATTAAATCTGTGGCCGGTGACCATTCTCTATGGCTGGTGGTGTTCTCCTTTAGCCGGTGGTGTTCCCTGGCATCCATAGAGCAAACCCTAAGACTTTGGCAGTCATCAGAGAAGCAGAGCAGGGAAAACAAAGGCATCTTGAGCATGTCAGTGGATTTCCAAGCGGAACCGAGCACGCATGCATTGAGCCCTCTCCCCGAGGCTGCTATTTGCTGATTTCTTAGATTAATTAATTTGCTTAATTAATTTAATTGTCTGTAATATTTAATTAGCTTGTCAGTTACTTAAATTGTATTATTCTTTTGGTTCCTCCAAGCGAGGGTAAATTTGTAATAAGTGTGGGTGAGTGCGTGCATGTCTTCGAAACCCCACTTCTTTCTCCCTTTTACTTACCTGCTTTTGATGGTTAGTATTAGGGCATATTTACTTCAGCATACCTTATCCTATGCATGCGTGCATCATTCATCAGTCTTGCATGCATCGGGCTCGATGCATCGGGCTCGGCGCATCATGCTACCTGCATAGTATTCTGAATCTAACTTGAATACATGCTACTTGTGCATTTCATATGCCATTTTAGGATTAGCCGAGCCTATCCTAATTACATTCTGTATGCGTTGCATTAGCCACTCTAACATCAACTAGGGACACGCATGTCTGCTAACCAGTTTACTGTTTTGGCACGGAGTACATTGTAAGTATTTTATGCTTTAGCATACCACATGCGTGTGATTGTTAATATAATAGCATGATTACCATGAAGCTAGATGCTTATGTGATAAACTGCCTGAATGCCTGTGGGTGAAGGTTGGATTACTTGAGTTGGGATAATTCATTAAAATCCGTGTTTTAGCCTACTTGCGGGTAGCAAATTCCAAAACATTTTAAAAACAAAACGGATATGCAATGCTTGTTTCCACATTAGGCGATCTAGTCTATACTTGTTTGCTGTGCACATAACATAGTAATTCTAGGCTAATAATCGGAATAAGAACACATAAACATTTTCAAAATCGGATATCATGGTTAGTAGAGGCCAATCTTCGGATCGGGCGAGAGGGGGTGCTCATAGCTGACCTTCCCCAATCGTACCTAAGTTCCCGAGCCGAGGCAACTTTGGTGATGATGGACACGTGGCCTTTGGCACCGAGTCAAGGTTTCCTAAATTTTCCCATTAAAAAATATTTAGGTGGCGACTCTGTATCTGGCAAAGCAGTCCATGTTTGGCACTTCTTTCAAAAAAAATCGGTTTTTCTCAAAACGATTTGCCAGATTTGGACTCTTTGGTTCAGATTAAGAACCGACAACAAAACGGGAGTCCGAACTGTAGCACGGAGGTCCCTCGCGTGCTTGTTACAGTTTCTGGCGACTCTGCTGGGGAGTTTAGAGAGCTTGACTCGAACTCGTGATATCCTGTTTTGATTACACTTATGTGTTTCTTTGCATTGCATGTGCATTGGTGCGCCTAGGACACCGTGTTAGCCATCTGCCATTCCTGAACGGTTTGCTGGAGGCTTATCTTGTCAAGGCATGACCATAAGGCTGACCGGTTGTGGGCTCTGACAGCATGGGAATACAAACCCCGGTTTTACCGGGGCACCCTTTTCGACCATTCGACCTAGTGCATATTCGGAATCCATAGTGACTATTCCAAACTAGGACAGGTTGCTTACCCAATGTTAGGTTGTTTGAAAACCGCTGTGTGCGTAGTGAAATCCTAGCTCCTGACAAAAATAGGACAGGGAAACCCTACCCCAACATAGGGGTGTTTTGGCTTATTTACTTGCTATGTGCTTCTAGAATGTATCTCTACAGGAACGCGCATATCAGTTTGCAAATTTGAGTATCGGGCCTGAGGGCACCAGTATCAGTATCTGTGAGAATCAATTATATATGTGGGTATCCGATTCAGTATTTTGGGGCAGTGATTACGAACATGATCGATGGTAGAAATCTGATCGTTCGGCTACACCTGCGTTTGATCCGTTTGGGCTGAAATGCTGCTTGTCTTTCTTTTCAGTTCAGAAAGTTGATCCAGGATAGCTAGTGTTTCCCCTTTGCTGAGGCAAGACTTATGATGACGCAGAATTCGGAGGAGATTGTGGTTATGATAGCTGCATTAGATCAAGGAATCACTTTGCAAAGTGAGACCAATGTTGATATGCTGTATCCACCCAGGTCGCCTGTCGCGCACCCGGTCTGGGTCTCCCAGCTATATCAGGCTCGCGAACCTACTACATTCGAACTAATGGGGATGATAGGAGACCTCCAGAGGTCCGTGGCGAATCTCGCCTACGGAATGTCAGCTTCGCCACCAGCCGCACCGTATGCCGAGAATTTTGTACCCCAGGAGCCCCCGCTATTGGGATGGATTGTGATCGAACTCAACCAACCGGAGATGGCCTCCAGCTATGGCAATGACGTATCAACATCAACCCAAACCCTCGATCAGACTGAGGCCAGAGGTAAGGACAAAATGAAGGCAGACGCCGATCCCATCGAACAACTGCTATGGGCAATCGAGACTTTGAAAGCCGGGGGGATGAACCAGCAACAAATATCTGCAATTGTGACAAAAGCTGTGGAGGATGCTTTCCCCACTCCACCTGAGGGTAGTTCAAGTCAGTCAGAAAGCCGGGATAGACCCCGTCACGCCAGAACAATTCCTTCCACTCCCAACCTTGCACCCGGGAAAGATCAGAAAGCCAAGGTGGTGCCTGCCGAACCTTTCGCTAGTGCGTCTAGCAAGAGTGCTCAGGCCTCAAAGTACTTGCCCCGAGGGCGCAGGGTCTTCCATGCTCTCTACATGCCATTGTCCAAGGCACTTCAAATCCTTGCCGAGAGAGGGCATCTTAAACCCTTGGAGCCTCGGCCTCTCCCGAAGAATCTCCCTGCTACACATAATGCTGCTTTGTACTGCGCGTACCACCAGCAAACTGGTCATGCTACCGATAATTGCTTCCGCCTCCGTCATGAGGTACAGGATTTGATTGACTACGAGGTTATCCTTCCGCCCACCTCAGCCAAGTCCGTTACTACCCAATTATTGGATTTTGAGGACACTGATACTGCGAGTATGTAACCAGAGAGTAAACACCTGCGGGCGGCGCTTGGTATATTTTGGATGTGGCATTTGGCACGTATTTTCGAGCATCTATGAATGATAGTCTTGTAAATTCCAGCTTGGGTATCGAGTCGGTCTTTTGTTTTGTTTTAAGTCTGTCTCATTGTCTTGAGTCAGTCCTTTTTGCTCAAGGGTCTTCTTGTTGTAGCGAGTCGGTCCCCTTTGTATAGGATGTCGGGTGATTCCGGGGTTGTTGCCTCGAACACCGTTTTGTAATTACCCCTTTTGTTTTCCTTTTGAGTCTGTCTCTGCTGAGTAGCCAGTTGCAGTTGGAAGTTTTGAATGAAACAGCTGCGGCTATCATGTTCCCTTGCTTATTGTTTGTCTTGAGCCAATTATGCCAGAGGATTTGAATGGGCTGACAGTACATCTCGCCTGCTCTCCTGCGCGCCAAACTCATTGCATTAACCTAAATTTTTCAAAAAACCCTTTTTGAACACTGCGGTGATAAAAACGAAGAGGAAGGAATTCCTCGGGTTTTGCAAAACTTTGATCATTTTTGAGAGAAAGAGAGGCGTGCTAAGCCTTTAATGAATGAAATCATGTCTGTCAGTGTGAGTACTGAGAAGGACCCCAGCTTGACCCAGACTAGTTCCACACTATCTTTCGTGCGGGCGATTTGTCGCTTTCTTAAAAACTTTCAAAAACAAACTATTTTGCACGGTCCTGTGAAGACTTGTGTGGAATGCTCTTGAGATTGTGCAGCCTAGGATCGCTCTCAGCCTCAAGATTCCACCAGCATATTTTTGAACCTTGAACCCATTCAGAACGTTCAACGGTTAACCATCATGTGAGGCCTGTATGGCCAACTTTGAAGCAACCCTCGAATAAAAGGTGTCAAAGTCAGATCAAGAGCTCAGACGTCGTCAACAGAAGCTTGCGAGGCGAGAACAGAAGTCCCCCTCGAACCAGGGGCAAGAAATGTCAGATGTGCTCAAAAAGCAGAAGATGGATCCTTCTGCAAATCAATACAACAGTCACTCTCCTGGATACAGAGGACTTCAAAACCATTTGGCATGGACTTGTTACACTTTTACCCTTTGAGAGGCTCGCTAGGCCGAAAACCCGGAAGGGCGACCCAGGCAAAAGTTAGAGCAAAAAGAAAAAGAAGAAAAAACAAAGCAAAAAAGAATAACAAAAACGAACAACAAAAAGAAAAGAAAAAAAAGAACAAAAGCAAAAAGAAAGAAAAACAAAAAAACAAAGCTCGCAAGGTCGAAAACCCGCATCGGGCGCCTTGGCAAAAGTTAGAGCCTGAAAAGTGAAGGTTAAAATACCCGAGTGTACCTTAGCCGGAACTACGTAAGGCTTAATTCCCATGTTTGGGATACGTAGGCAACTTCATCCTGAAGTCCAGCCCCCAATGCTTTCATAGCGTCTCAGTCCATGTAATGGTTTTGATCACATTTGCCTCCTCTGAACCCGATAGTTCGGTTGTGACAACCGGAACTACATAGTCAACTTCCTCTTGAAGTCCAGCCACCAATGCTCTCACAGTGACTATGTCCATATATTGGTTCTGATTATCATCGTCTTCTCCGCGTCCAAGAGTTCAGTCGTCACTGGCAAAAACTGTTTACAACATGCTGCGGTATCATCCAAACAAGGGGCAACTTTCCGTTGCCATGCGTTGCCATAAGTTGCCCTAAGTTGCCATCCAAACCAGGGGCAACTTTCCGTTGCCACGCACCCCTTCAAGCAAGGGGCAATTTTCCATTGCCTCCGATCCGAGGTTGCACATCTCGAGGGTAGGTTTCATACTCGTTTAGCATTGGCCGTTTGCGAAAATAGTTTTTGAAACCTTTTACTGAGGTTGACTATTTTCTCAAAAAACTATTTCATATTCCAAAACTGGACCATTTTCTTGGACCCAAAAAAGGAAAATTTTCAGTGCTCACAGCCTGACTTGCATGATTTTCAAATAAAAAACTGAACAAGTATGTTAATCCGACTCTCATTTTGGTCAAAACTATTTTAGGAAGAAAACAAAAAAAAATGGTCAAAGTGATGAACTAGGGGCACAGTCGAGTTAGGTGTTCTATCTTCCCCCCGCCGTCAACATACTTGCCAAAATGGCACCCTATTCGCCGGAAGAAGCTTTCCCTATCTGGAATATCGACTAGACGTCACCGAAAGAAACAGCCACGAGCTAACAGTGTTGGACGTGAACCTACGACTTCCTATTCATCCATCAATCACCCAGGGGAGGGATGAAAAATGAGAGAATAAAGAACAGAGAGATGTACGATGAGAGAAAAGTAAGAAAAAGGTTTTGAGAGAAAAATCGAGTCTGAGAGCTGAGTGATGTGAGAATCACAAATCAGAAAGGGTGGGAATGATACCCAGAGGAACTGGCTCCTCGAGATCCTGCGGTCTTTTGTTTGTAAACACGTCCGTGTGTCGTGTCTTTTGTTTTGTTTATCTCAACTTTCGTTTTGAGTCTTTTCAGAGCGTGTCTCGTTATGTTTAAGTCGCGCACCTTTTCTTTGAGTCTTTTTCGCTGTGTTCAGTTGTAGGCTTGATACCTCGGTTGAAAAACCCTTTTTCAATTTCTAAAATCATTTATGCTCAGAGTGCTGTGCCATTCTCTACATTTACGCAAAGCAAAAGAAGAAAAGGGAAAATTTGGAACATCTGAGTGTGTTTCAACTTCAACCGTTCCAACTTTTGTAGTCCGTCTTGTCAGATTGGGCTGTTTGTTTAGGGTTTGCTGTGTGCAGAATGAACCGAGTACTGTGTTATGGGCTGTATGCAGACTGATCCCCAATGGAGTATGAGCTGTGTGTTCAGGTTAAGCTGTGGTCTGCTTGGGTTGTTTGCTATTAGCTGGTTAGTTATCTGATTATTACAGTACAAGTGCTCAATTTTCAAACAATAGATCAATTTCATTTACATTGAGGTGTAATATGATATAGCGTGATGTAATGCGATGCAATGCAGGAGATATACAAATGTAACACTTTTTAGATAAAAAGTTTGTTTCATTTCATCATTTTTTTTTCAAGTACATAGTTTTGGAAACAAAAATCTGCCTGCGACAGTACAAGATACTCTAATCTACCAGCAAAAAAAAAAGAAGAAGGGGAAAATACAAAAAGAGAAAAAGTAGCAAAATCTGGATCAACATCAAGAGATCTCAGGCCTGGGAGCTCGTCCTAGTCCTCTTCCTGGACGAGGGTCCAGGAGCATCATCAGAAGCATCATCATCTGAGCCCGAGTCCGAGTCGTCTCCGGTCCCCTCCTCCGATGACTCTGCCTCTGCCTCTGACTCCGCCTCCGCCTCCGACTCGTCGTCGTCGTCTAGAACTAGCGCCCGGGAGCTACTCCCAGCATGAGTGCGCCCCGCCTTGGTGCGGGGAAATACTCTACCCTCCTCATCTCTCCCTCGAGCAGGAACGGAAGGTCCAGCTGGAGCACCTCCTATAGTGGGAATCTGGAAGGGAGGCTGAAAAACATAAATCGCAGAATCGGTCACGAGTACAGTGTGTGGATGCCGTGAGCAGTCAATCAATGCAGAATGCGGTGTATGAGTACAGTGTGTAGATGTCGTGAGCAGTCAATCAGTGCAGAATGCGGTGTATGAGTACGGTGTATCAGATGCCAGTAAGGGCCGTATGTCAAGTGTTGTATTATGTATCAGATTATGTCAAGCAGTTTATGTATGGTTTGAGACTGTGGTTAGAAGAACATACCAGAATATTGTAGAGGGCCAGAAGGTCGAAAGTCCGCTGCAACATCCCCATCATGGAGGCATTCAACTCCAATGACTGCCGGGTGTACTCGGAGGAAGCCTGTAGAAATATCAGATGCATCAATATTCTACGGAATATCAAATAAACTGAAATGAAATGAGAATGCAAGATGCAAAATGCAGAAGTACATACCGGAGGCAAGTCGGGGACACCGACCAACTCGTGATCAGCCAGAGGAGGGGCTAAGGGGATCTGGTAAGTCGCCCCACCCTGCCCTCTGTATGTCATCGAGGTGGGCAGTGCAGGCCAACCAGCCTCTCGCCCTCTCTGAGCTCCACCCCTGTCGCGGACTCAAGCTCTCCTCGATGCTCCTGCTCGGCCCAGATTCGCCCTAGCCGGGCGCCGCAGTTCCCTCAACCCGACGCCACCGCCAGAGGCGCGATGATGTCTCCACATATTCTCTGTAGTCGCCGATGCCTCAGGCGGATCGCGTCCCGGCCGATCAGATACTCGGCGGTGAGTCTCTCAGGTATCCTCATGTGCTCCGAGGGTGAACCGACTATCTGCCAGTAACCTAGGGTCAGCGTAGGAAACGCTCGCCCAAGTACCAAGCCCGACATACCGGGCCCTCTAGCAAAATCCGGAAACGCGAGGTCTCCTCAGCACCGGCAAATCGATCCCGCATCACGGCTGGCAAGGGAGCCCAAGGCTGCCAGGTGATCTGAAAATGAAATACAGATTATTATCTACTATTGTTGAAAACATACAGTGAAAAGCGAAGCTTAAATGAACTGCAAGTAAAACATACCTTCGCAGGAGTGATGGTGTCGAAGTAGCGGCGGAAGACGCTAAATGTCTCCCAGGGCTTCCGCATGCACCTTCCGTTGAAACGCCGGGAAAATAGAACGACAAGAGGAGTCTCCGCGTCTGGCACTGGAGCTAATCTGGGAAAGTAGGCATACATCCACAACTACAGAACAAGTACCAGTGTGCTTATCAGGCAAAGTAGGAAACAGAATAAAGCAGAAATAACATGGCCATGTATTGTGCAGTGTATTGTGCAGGCAGTGTATTGTGTGCAAAGATTGTGTATGATGTCGATGTAAGCAGTAGTATGTGTGCGTGTGTGTACAGTATAAAGCCAGTGTAAAGCAGACTACAGTGTGTGCAGTGTACAGAGTACAATACAGAGTACAGAAAATATAAAAGCAGAAATGTGAAGCAGAAAAAGGAAACGTACCTCCCAAGCGCGCCAGTAGCCCCCGAGCAACTGTCCGCTGCCACGGGAAGCTGAACTCATATACCCATAGAGTGTGGCCAGAGCAGCGCCACTCCAGTCGTAGTCCAAGATCCGGGTGACGTCCACAAGAGCGCTGAGCAAGCAGAGGAGCACGGTATTCACCCTGTCGGCGAAAATAGTCATCCCCAGCAGAAACATCAGAAAGCCGCGGGCGTACTACTCCACAACCTCCTGAGTCATCGGAGCCTCCTCCACCAATGCGGGCTGGACCCTAAACTGCACCTCAAACCAGGAATAACGAACGAAGCCTGGACGAGCAAAAGGCGGCACCTCGCCAAGCAGATAGACCTGAGCAGCAATCCACTCGTCCATATCAGTGTCAAAGGGGATCGGATCACCCCCTACCCCGATGCCTGTGAGCATCGAGAAATCATACGGAGTCATCGTCATGTCTCCCGTTGCAGATAGATGGAACGAGTCGGTGGTGTCCCACCACCTCTCCGCTAGAGCAGCAAGGAGAGGCCTGCTCGTGGTGAGCCGGGATAGTCCTCTGCAGAATGCGCCGAAGCCGGCCTAATCGGCAATGTGGCGAACCGCCTCGGGTAGCTCTGCGTACCAGTCTCGAGCGGCAATGTTCCCATACCCATGGACGGTATGGGAATCTCCCTGTTTTCAAGCAGACAGTTGCGAAGCAATGCTAAATATACCAATTTTGTAAGGCATACAGAATTGAAATAAATACAGCATGTATGCGTGTTTTCAGATTCAAACAGATACCGGGTGCCGGTGTGCTTACAGTGAACTACAACGTGTGATGCGTCAGCGTGTTTGAGTGGTTCAGTGCAAATGTAGCATGCATGCAAGTTTTTCAGATTCAAACAGGTATCGGGTGCCGGTGAGCTTACAGTGAACTACAACGTGCGATGCATCAGCGTGTTTGAATGGTTCAAGGCTAGTGCAGTGTGTGTGCACGTGTCAGTCTCAAACAGATATTAGTTGCAAGTGTGTTTGCGATCAACTACAGCATACAGTGTGCATCAGTGTATCTGAGCTAAAGCAGTTAAATGACAGAATCAACCATGGCAGTTTTGTATTCTACATTGCAGAAAGTAAAGCAGAGAAAAGAATGTTACCTCGGAAGCGCCGAAGGACAGATGAGAGGTAGGCTCACGTAGTAGTAGCTCAGGAGGCATCGCCCTATTGAAGCTCCGAAACTGGCAAAGTCCATCGGGAGGCAAGATGTGGATCACCGACCGGTAGGTCGCCGGGTCGAATGGACGGACACTCAAAGGGAGGAGCTCGGCCCCGGGATCCATCTCATGATCCGGGGGAGTCCCACCCCATGGAATATCGTCAGCCATGTGTAACCACGCCCGCGAGGGGGCCTCGCTACAATTCGGACTCGATTTTGTTGCGGTTCTAAATCTCGAACCAAAGAGTCCAAATCCGGCAAATCGTTTTGAGAAAACAGATTTTTTTGAAAGAAGTGCCAAACATGGACTGCTTTGCGGATAATGAGTCGCCACCTAAATATCTTAAAATGGGAAATTTAGGAAACCCGACTCGGTCGAAAGGCCACGTGTCCGTCATCACCAAAGTTGGCTCGAACTTGGGTACGATTAGGGAAGGTCACATCGTGAGCACCCCTCTCGCCGTCAAAGACCGGCCTCTACTAACCATGATATCTAGTTTTGAAAACTTTGTGAGTTCTTATTCCGGTTATTAGCCTAGATTACTATGTGATGCTCGCAGCAAACAAGTATAGACTGGGCCGTCTGAATTGGAATTGAACATCTCATGTTTGTTTGTTTGAAAATGGTTTGATGGTGCTACCCGTAGGTAGGCTAAGATGCGGATTTGCCACCCTCGGGTGGGCTTAGAAAACACGATTTTGCCACTATCTAGTGGGCTTAAAACAAACAGTCGATGAATGGTCCCAATTCAGATAACTCAACCTCCACCCACAGGCATTCAAGGCAGTTATATCACATAAGCATTTAGCCTCATGGTAAGCATGCAATCATGGCAACACTCACACGGATGCAAGTATGCTAAAGCATAAAACTCACCTAGTACTCCAAGCCAAAACAAAAGCTCATTAGAAATCCATGCGTGATCATAGATGTGCTGAAATGCCTAATGCAACACATACAAAATGCAACTAAGATAGCAGGCTCGGCTATTCTAAATATGGCATATGAGATGCAACAGCTATCAAGTACTCAACTTGGAATTGAATAAGAATACAAATTCTTATGATCCTGCGAACCCCGTGCGTGCAAAACAGATGAATGATGCAAACATGCTGTCATACTGTATGCTAATTGAAATATGCCCTATATCTAACCATCCAAAGCGGATAAATAAAAGGGAGAAAGAAATGGGGGTTGGAAGACATACATCACACTCACACACCCTTATTACAATTTTGCCCTCGCGCAGAGGGTCCGAATAAAATAATAATACAGTCCGAATAAAAGAATATACAGTCCGAATAGAAGAATATACAGTCCGAATAAATATACAGATTTCTAGTTAATTAACAAATTAATTACAGAAAAGTAAAACTGGCATGCAAGCCAGGGACTGCCTTGCTCCTGATGAATGGTATATGCTGGGCTGCTTGGCGCAGAAATCCACTGGGATGCCCTGATTAGCCTCTGTTTGCAATTTTCTCGAAATGCGTGCCAGCCTCCGAAAAGTTGTTGATTGTTGATTTTGCTACAACAGAGAGCAGGAAAAGGGCATAGCAATGTATTTCACAAATATATGCATGCCTCGATCCTCGTGCCACCAATCACGCACATCGATGCATGATGGCCGAGGAATCGAATTGCACAACTCAATATGGGATGGATGCATATGAATGCTACAACAAAACCTAACTCCATCATGGGTAATCCGGAGTGTCGGTGACTTGGGAATTGAGACCCGTTCCGTTACTCGGAGTACAGAACGCGCCTCATTTCCCGTGCAATACACATGATATGCGTGAAATGCAGCTAATATACAACCCTAGCATGTACGATGCTATGAAAATGAGATACCTCGAAATGCGTGTCCACGGGCACGCAAACCGAGGCGATGCGGAATGACATGCGAAATGTAATGATGGACTTATACCAACATGAAGGGGGCCTCAGCCACACTCACATAGGATGCCGGAATGATGAAAGGAGGTGCCTCGAAAAGCGTGTCCACTTGACACGCAAACCGAGGCAATGATGTAAAATGCAAAACGGAAGAAATGGAAGGTGCCTCGAAGTGCGTGTCCGCGGGCACGCAAACCGAGGCGATGATGAGATGAGAATCGGATAAAACCGAAGAGCCTCGAAACGCGTGCCCACAGGCGCGCAAACCGAGGCGATGATGAAAGATGAAAATCGGATAATCGCCAAACGCGTGCCTCACAGCGTGCGCAAACCGAGGCGGCGATGAAAGATGAAAATCGATAAAACCGAAGTGCCTCAAACGCTGCGTGCCTGCGCCGCAAACCGAGGCGATGATGAAAGATGAAAATCGGCTAAAACCGAAGTGCCTCGAAACGCGTGCCCACAGGCGCGCAAACCGAGGCGATGATGAAAGATGAAAATCGGATAAAACCGAAGTGCCTCGAAACGCGTGCCCACAGGCGCGCGAACCGAGGCGATGATGAAAGAGATAGTCGGATAAAACCGAAGTGCCTCGAAATGCGCGCCCACAGGCACGCAAACCGAGGCGATGATGAAATGGAATGAAATGGCATACGGAATGCCACGATGGGCTTACATCAACATGGGAGAGCCTCAGCTCACTCACATAGGAGGCCGTCGGATAAAAATGAAGTGCCTCGAAATGCGTGCACACGGGCACGCAAACCGAGGCAATGGCATACAAGCATGAAAATGCAAATTGGGCTTACGCCAACATGAGTGGGCCTCAACCTCACTCACATAGGCCGCCCGGATAAAAGCGAGGTTGCCTCGAAATGAGCGCCTGCAGGCACGCAAAACCCGAAGGCGAAGGCATACACAATGCCATGACATGGAAAATGTAGATTAGGCTTATACCAACATGAGAGGGCCTCAGCCACACTCACATGGGATGCCGATGAATGAAAGCGAGCGCTCGAAGCGTGCCTACCGCACGCAAACCGAGGCAATGCATTAAGGCATAAAATGACATGGGAAATGATATGCAAGCATGCAAACCAAATTTCAGCCACTAAATAAAGGGGAAAACAGCCCCGAAATGATACGAAATGACAAACGAAGCATGCAATCATCCCGAAAATGTGAAATTAAGCCCCGAAATGGCCTATAGCCATGCTATACATGCAAAATATGATCATGGCAGCAATAATAGTAGCAAGGAAGTCCCAAATATGGCATTCTTCAGTAACAAACATGGCCAAAAAGGAGACATAGATATGGCAACAAAATCATACAAGATTAATGGCCAAAAGAGCATTACAATGGGAGGTGGTATATACAAACACCAAATGGACAAACTTTCTTCTACAACATGAAAGAAGGCCCAAAAATAAGCATATATGCAGTTTATGGCAGCCTCTAAATCATAAGACAAACATGCTAGAAATGGAAGGCAAAATGGAGCTACAAAAGGGTATGACATAAGACATGCAATCTATACATCAAATGACCAAACATTCTTCATGAAACATGTAAAGGGGGTCAAGATAAGACTAAAACCAGTAGGGGTCGAAGTCCCAAAAACAAACACAAATAGGTCAAAAATTGCATACAAAATATGGCACACTTGATGAAATTTGAAGGAGGTGGTAGATACAATGGCCGAATGAAGTTGAGCTCCTCTACAATGTTGTAGAGGGGCTCAAAATAAGCAAGAAAGCAGTATGGGTCGGACCCCTAAAAACCAACACAAATAGGTCAATTTTAGCATGCAAAAATGTGACAAACTTGGTGAATATTGAAGGAACTAGTATATAGAAATACCAAATGAAGTTGAGCCCTTCTACAATGTTGTAGAGGGGCTCAATATGAGCACAAAAGCAGTAGGGGTCGGACCCCTAATTCTCAACCAATTAGAGTATATAAAAAGATCAAGAAAAAGCCCTAAAAGTTGGTTTTGAATACTTACCCTTGAAGACTTGTCTTTCTTTGCTTCTTGGCTTTGATTTGCAGCTTCTCAACCTCTGAAATTCACTTCCTAGCTGCTGGAATCAAAGTTGGAATGGTGAGGCTAGGTGTTGGTGAAGGAATCAAGCAAGACTCGAAGAAATTTTGGAGCTTTTGGCTATGGAAATTAGGTTTTTTGCTTAAGTGTTCTTGAGACCATTTTTTCTAACCCTAGAGAGAACGGGGTTGGACCCTTCAAGTAGACAAGAAAGGGGTGTAAAAGGGGAGAGAAAAGCACCCAAGCTTTCCTCCCAAAATATCCCGGATGAGGAGACACTTTGAAAAGCAATTTGGAGCAGTGAAAGGTGAATCCGGTCGGCCAGGTGGTTCTCTGCAAGGTGGCCGGCCAGCCACCTCCCATGGCCGGCCAGCCACCCCTCAAAAATGAAAAGTTGAATTTCGGGCCGACCAGTATACATTAGGGTCCTCCCAAGTGTGTAGAATAAGGCCCCAAGGTTGGAATTTGGCAACTCTGAAGCAGAAGTCACAACATAGAGCTTGAAGGAGGGGCTCAAAAATGAAATTCACAATTACTGGCCGACCACCACTTTTTTGTGTCCTCCCATGTGTGTAGAACAAGGTTCCAAGGTCGGAAATTGGCAACATTGAAGCAGGATTCACAACATTGCATTTGAAGAAGAGGCTCAAAAATGAAAATAGGAATTGCTGGCCGACCATACATTTTTAGGGTCCTCCCATGTCCCCTGATCACAGATATGTAGCTTTGGTTGGAAGAAAATACCCCTAGGGTGTTCAACATTGGCCCGGAAGTGAGAAAAACGGGCTCCGGGGGAGCGAAACTGGCTATCTGGGATAATTGCTGGCCTCCCACCCCCCAGTGATCTTCCTGATGTTGAAACAGAGGTACCTGCCAAGTTTGAACAAAAACTAATGAGAAATGAACGTTCGGGGCCAAAACCGAGCAAACCGGGATCCCGAAAATGGGCTGCAGGTGCCGGAAGTGGTGTTCAGCATCGAAGTGGGTATCTGCGACCCCAGTGTCCTCTGGAATGACAAAACAGAGGTACCTGCCAAAAACCGGAGAAGATGGATGCGAAATGAATGCTCGGGACCAAAACCGCTCGGTTTGGGGTCCCGAAAACCGGCTATGAGCACCGAAAGTGGCATACGGCCACGAAGTGGGCATCGGGGGCCCCAGGGTTCCTCGAAATAGTAAAACAGAGGTACCTGCTAAAAACCAGAGAAGACCGATGCGAAATGAATGCTCGGGACCAAAACTGCGCGGTTCGAGGTCCCAAAAATGGGTCAAGCACCTAAGTGGTGTTTGGCTGCGAAGTGGGTTTCTGAGACCCCAGTGATCCTCGGAATATTAAAACAGAGGCACATGCCAAAAACCGGAGAACTCGGAGATGGTTGGGCGGTCCCGAGCCGAGGCACACGGCCTAACGGTCCCGAAAACCGGGAACCGGGCTCCGAAATGGGCAAAATGGCCTACGGCCACGAAAAGTAGCTCACGGCCACCGGGAGATAATCTACGGGACCACTCCCTTCCCTCAGGAAAGAAAACAGAGAAAACCGAGTCTGGTTCGCAAACCGAGACAAGGTAGAGAAGAGGGTTCGGAAGCCCGGAGGCAGGGCGCGTGGCCGCGACTCTGAGGGTTCAGAACAAGCACAGTATGCAACATCACCGAGCGCTCAAACGGTGACGTCTGAGTCTTAAGGTCGGTCAAAAATGGGGTGTCTCTGATTGCCTCTTGGATGTAACGGAAGTCAAGAGGTGACGGGAGTGAATGTCAAAGCCCAGAGACGACCCATTTTTGACAAGGCCGAAGACTGAGACAATCAAACAAGATAAACGAAGAAAGTGTACCCGCAGGCGGGGGGGGGCAAAATGCAAATGATATGCGAGAAGCCAGATGTAACTCAATGTTCGTGCAAATGCAGCAGGCTGTAATGAAGCAAGTATTAACAAATAGATGCAACAGTTATAAGCAAGAATGCAAAGCAGCAACTACATTTCATGCAGTTAGGAATACGGAGAATTATTCAATTCTCGCTATGCCTCACACGGAGAAGATACGATACTTGCTGATTCGATGCAGTCGCACCAGCCTCAAATGAACCGTACATACAATATCGTGCCTGCAAAGTAGAGAAATTCAACAAGAACAATATGCTAACAACATATATTCCATGTGATTCCGATGATTCCAAAAGTTCGACACACACAATGTCGGCAAGTGAATGCAAATCTAACCACATTTCATGCAGAAAGGATTGCAGAAAGGATGTAAGAAAATTATTGCAATTCTCACTGTGAATACAGTGTGCATTTGTGATAGATACACAAAGCGAACGTGTGTGATTGATACACCAAGCGAACATGTGTGACAGATACAAAGCGAAGCGAGTGTGATGGATACACTATATGAAGCAAAGCGTGATGGATACACAAGATGAGCATAGTGTGATAGATGCACAAAGAGAAAGTGTGTGATTGATACACAAAGCGAGCGTGTGATTGATACACAAAGCGAAAGTGTGTGATTGATACACAAAGCGAGCGTGCGTGATTGATACACAAAGTGAGCATGTGATAGATACGTAAAGTAGGCATAGTGTGATAGATACAAAGCAAGTGTGTGATAGATACACTATATGAACAAAGTGTGATTGATACACTAAATGAATGAAGTGAGCAAAGTGTGATGGATACACAAAAGGCAAGCACAAAGTGTGATAGATGCACTTAGCGAACAAGCGTGATGGATATACTAAAAGCAAACACAAAGTGTGATAGATGCACTTAGTGAACAGAGTGTGATTGATACACTAAAAGTGAACACAAAGTGTGATAGATGCACTTAGTGAACAAGTATGATAGATATACTGAGGGTGAACACGAAGTGAGATAGATGCACTTAGTGAACAGGAGTATGATTGATATACTAAATGTGAACACGAAGTGGGATAGATGCACTTAGTGACCAAGTATGATGGATATACTAAATGTGAACACGAAGTGGGATAGATGCACTTAGTGAACAAGAGTATGATTGATATACTAAATGTGAACACGAAGTGGGATAGATGCACTTAGTGAACAAGTATGATGGATATACTAAATGTGAACACGAAGTGGGATAGATGCACTTAGTGAACAGGAGTATGATTGATATACTAAATGTGAACACGAAGTGTGATAGATGCACTTAGTGAACAAGTATGATGGATATACTAAATGTGAACACGAAGTGTGATAGATGCACTTAGTGAACAAGAGTATGATTGATATACTAAATGTGAACACGAAGTGTGATAGATGCACTTAGTGAACAAGTATGATGGATATACTAAATGTGAACACGAAGTGTGATAGATGCACTTAGTGAACAGGAGTATGATTGATATACTAAATGTGAACACGAAGTGTGATAGATGCACTTAGTGAACAAGTATGATGGATATACTAAATGTGAACACGAAGTGTGATAGATGCACTTAGTGAACAGGAGTATGATTGATATACTAAATGTGAACACGAAGTGTGATAGATGCACTTAGTGAACAAGTATGATGGATATACTAAATGTGAACACGAAGTGTGATAGATGCACTTAGTGAACAGGAGTATGATTGATATACTAAATGTGAACACGAAGTGTGATAGATGCACTTAGTGAACAAGTATGATGGATATACTAAATGTGAACACGAAGTGTGATAGATGCACTTAGTGAACAAGTATGATGGATATACTAAATGTGATAAAGTGTGAAGAGAGTGTGATTGATACACTAAGTGAATGAAGTGTGATTGATACACCGAGTGAAATGAGAAAGAAACTTGATAGGTACAATGCAATACAATGCATGATGCTTACGGAAAGCAATAAGTGGACAAAGCGGCGCTTTTAGAAAGCACCTCATGAGGTGAGTGGCGGTGAACCGCTCTACTCTGATGGGGATCTCCCCTCGTGCTCTTCGAACACTTTACCTTGAACACACAGCACAAAGGCTCTGGAATGCTAACAAGTAACAATATCTGCATGTGGGAGCCACGGCTGCCGCTTGTCTTCCTGATCATACTCACAACTTTCCCTATTCTCCAACGGGGTGACAGACTAGGGTGGTTCAAGATCCGTGATTGAGGTGCATATACTGCCTCAATCTATGGGCCGCCATACTGATTTCAAGCCGAGGGCGCCTGGGTATTTAAACCAGACTTTAGTCTCGGAAATCCCGAACCTTTGCGTTCTAGGCCACGGCCATTCGAACTCTAGTTTCCACCGTCGCAGTTGGTCTCCTAGGAACTCATCGCAAACACGGTCAAGATGCCTCTGGCAGGGAATGGTACTCAAGGAGAGCACTTCTGATCGCCATTCTGGCTTGAAGTAGACTTGATCTTGAGCTTGAGGCAGAGGCACACTCATACTTCGGAACATTGGCAAGACCTGAAGAGGTACACACGGAATATAGTCTCGGAACTTACTGATGTTGGAACAAACTCAGATGCCCGACATTTCCCTCTTTTGCTTTTGCTTTGCAGCCCGAAACTCATAGCTTCAGATAGGTCCTGGTTCTACTGTTCACACTTATCGGGGGTGGACCCTGCGGTTTTCTGAAAGAACAAATTCTGTTTTGCACAAATGTGGAGAACGGCACAGCACTCATAGCACAAGACGATTTTTATTTTTTGAAAATGAGAAAAGGATTCTCAACCGGGTATTGAGCCTACAACTGATCACAGACAAAACAACTCAACACAGAAAAACAAAAGGTAAACGACCTAAATACAACAAGACATGCTCGGGATGAAATGAGACAAACGAAAAGACACGACACTCAGACGTGCACAGGGAGCCTGTTTCACCGGGTAGTGTTTCCCACCCTTTCTCACTTGTGATTCTCACATCACTTGGCACTCAATCTCTAGTTTTCTGAAAAAGCCCTTTTCTCACCTTTTCTCTCATCGCACATCTCTCTATTCTTCAATCTCTCATTTTTCAATCCCTCCCCTAGGTGGTTGATGGATAAACAGCAAGTTGTGGGCTCGCGCCCCTAGCACTCTGCTAGATTTTCTTTCTTGTTCACAACAGTGAGTTTCTCCCACAGAGGGACTGTGCTACAATTGGGTGTGTAGCGGATCTGCGGCTGACATCGATCGATGATGCCCTGCTGGGGAGTTTGGACATGGTTAGATCTGCCTAGATGAGGGAATGGGAATATGTTGATCCATTCCAGTTTGTGCTTCGCACTTGGCTTGATACTTCGTTGGTCGGAGGATGAGAGCTTTCTGCCCTCTTGCTGTGCCCTTCAGTTGTGCCTTGGTTGGCAGGTAGAGTGCCCTTCTTGGCAAGTATGTTGATAACGGGGAAAAAGACAGAGAACCTGACTCAACTGTGCCCTTAGTTCGTCCTTTTGACCATTTTTTATTTTGGTTTTCTCCTAAAAAAAATTTGACCAAAATGAGAGTTAGATTAACATGCTTGTTCAATTTTAGATTTGAAATCATGCAAGTCAGGCTATGAGCACTGAAAATTTTCCTTTTTTGGGTCCAAGAAATGGCCTAGTTTTTGGAAAAGATGGAACAATTTTCGAGAAAATTAGTCAACCTCAGTAAAAATTCTCAAAAACTATTTTTGCACACGGCCACTTGCTCAACGAGCATGAAACCTACTCCTGAGATGCACAACCTCGGATCCAAGGAAAACTGCCCCGTGCTTGAAGAGAGCGGCATGGCAACGGAAAGTTGCCCCTTGTTTGAACGGCACCGCGGCGTATTGAATGGCAACGGAAAGTTGCCCCTTGTTTGAACGGCACCGCGTCGCGTTGAATGGCAACGGAAAGTTGCCCCTTGTTTGGATGGCACTGCAGCACGTTGTAATCAATCTTCAGAGTGATGAACACAACCAGACTCTCGGATACAGAGAAGGCAGAGATGACCAAAACCATTGCATGGACGCAGTCGAATTGAAGTGTTTTTACGGCTGGACTTCAGAATGAAGTTGCCTACGTATCCCAAAGATGGGAATCAAGCCTTACGTAGTTCGGGGTTGGTTCACTCGGGTATTTAACCTCTCCTTTTTATGCTCTAACTTTTGCCAAGGCGCCTGTTGCAGGTTTTCAACCTTGCAAGCTTTGTTCTTCTTTCTTTTTCATTCTTTTCTTTTCTTTTTCTTCTTCTTTTTTTTTCTTTTCTCTTTTTTTCATTCTTTTTCTATTTGAATTTTTGTATCTTTGCATTTTTTTTCTTTTTTTTTTCATTCTTTTCTTCGCTCTAACTTTTGCCTGGGTCGCCCTTCCGGGTTTTCGGCCCAGCGAGCCTCTCAAAGGGTAAAAAGTGTAACAAGTCCATGCCAAATGGTTTTGAGATTGAAGCCCTCTGTATCCAGGAGAATGGCTGTTGTATTGACTTGCAGAAAGATCCACCTTTTGGCTCTTCGAGCTCATTGGACATTTTTTGCCCCTAGTTCGAGGGGTATTTCTGCTCTAGCCTTGCAAGCTTCTTTTGACGACTTCTGATCTTCTTGATCTGACTTTGGTGCCTCTTGTTTGAGGGCTGCTTCAAATCTGGCCACACAGGCCTCACATTGTGGTTGACCGTTGAACCTTCTGAATTCAAGTTCAAGGTTTAGAAGCAAAGGGGTTGAGTCTCGAGGCTGAGAGCGATCCTAGGCTGTACAATCTTAAGAGCGATTCCACACAAGTCTTCGCAGGACTGCGCAAAACATTTTGTTTTTGAAAGTTTTTAAGAAAGCGACGAATCGCTCGCGCTGAAGACAGTGTAGGACCAATCTGGATCAAAGCTAGGGTCCTTCTCAGTACTCACACTAACAAGCGTGATTTCATTCATTAAAGGCTTAGCACGCCTCTCTTTCTCTCATTTGATCAAAGTTTTGCAAATCCCGAGGAATTCCTCCCTCTTTGTTTTCACCATAGTGTTCAAAAAGTTTTGAAAAACTTAGGTCATTACAATGACTTCAAGGCACAAGAGAGCAGGTGGAATGCACTGCCATTTCATTCAAATCCCGGCACAACTAGCACACGGCAGAAGCAAATGCGAGAGTATGGAAATCACTGCTGTTTCATTCAAAATCTGTTGGCATAACTGGCTCCCTGACAGAAACAGACTCAAAACAAAACAAAAAAGCAAACGCAAAACGAAATGGTGACACCCGAGGTAACACCCCCGGAATCACCCTACTCCTATACAACAGATCGACTCGATACAACAAGATGCACCCCGAACAAAAAAGACCGACTCAAAACAAAAGGACGGACTCAAAACAAAACAACAAAATGACCCAATACCCAAGTCGACGCATAAAATTAACAAAGACTTGTACATTGCTCAAACGGTGCATGCCATTCACCACACCGAGTAAATCGAGAGTCGCCGCAGTAGTTCACCCCGATCGCATAATCACATTATCCCCACAAGTTCACTGATCAAGTGCCGATAGACTTTGCAGGACCTGGTGCAGCAATGACCCCTTTGTCAAAGAGATCTTGTACATCATGGCGCAGGCGAAAGCAACTGTCGGTGTCATGACCGGTTTGTTGATGATAGGCACAGTATTTAGTCTGGTCATGCTTTGCAGGGATAGGATCGGGTAGGGGCCGTTGTTCCAATGGTTTCAAATGTCCTTCCCGGAGTAAGACCTCTAGAGCCTTTGACAGAGGCATATGAAGTGGAGTGAAAACCCTCTTGACTCGGGGTGGATATTTGGCCATCGTGAGTTACTCCGACGACCTTGGTGAATGGGGTAGCCTTTTTTGATGTGGTGGTGGTAACCATGCCCACTTCGGAAGATCTTGCAGCCGCATCACCGCTTGTGCCTGTGTTGTTGTTGCGGTTGAAGGTTCTCCGGGGCTGATCCCGGTCTTGGTCAAACAGACCTTGCTTCATTGCATCCTCGAACCGCATTCCCATATCCTGTAGATCTGCGAAGGTCGGAAGGGACTACGATCATCTTCTTCATTAACCCCGGAGATTGCGCACAATCATCCGGTTTTGATCTCTATCTGTAGGCCTCACGGTCATCATTGATGCCTTTGCCCTCCACCGAGTTACGAAGTCAGAGAAAGACTCCTTGGGTTCCTGCCTCGTTGTCTCGAGATCACGAGTTGTGACCTCGATTTGCGTATTGTACGAATATTGTGCAAGGAAGGCCTCAGCCATCTCATCCCAGTTTGTTTTCACATCATCTTCCAGCTTTGCATACCAAGTGGATGCCACACCCGATAAAGCTCGACCGAACAAGGAAAGCTTTTGCGGTCGGGTTAGGCCCATTGGTCTTAGAATGTCTGAGAATAGCCGGAGGTGGACCATGGGGTCCCCGGATCCATCAAAGCGATCGATCTGGGGCATCTTAAATCTGTCCAGCAATGTCACGGCCACATCAGTATAGCCATCTTCAATATCTGGGATGGCCTTCACCCCCTGTGATTTCTTAAAAAGCTTCTCCAGCTTGCTCAATTTCAGAGCGGTATGATCTACCTCAAACTCGAAGGGAGAGTCCGGGTGATTGACAGGTGTGTGGGTCTTGGACAGTTGTAGCGGAAGCGGGGGCGGAGTCAGCCCCGTTGGAAGACCCGTGTCCTCTTGAACATTCTGGACATTTGGCGTCTCCCCAGGTGCTGGAGCTCCTGCTGGGGGAGGAACTTGTTGTGACGCAGACGCCGCTTTCTTTGTTGCGTACTGGTGATGAGCTCACTGGCTTGAGCCATGATTGCGCTTCTTTGCTTGGAAAATTCCGCTTGGCGGACAGCGTCTTGCTGCATGAGCTTCATAGTTTCCTGCATTTGACGCATCGTTGCCTCCACCCCTGACGTGTTCTGCTGATCCATCTGACTGACTGGTATCTATCCCTGCAGTAGAAACTGAGACCTCAGCCTGACTGTTCACTGGTAGGGTGGATAAGGATCATCGACCGTAATCGAATTTGGTGACTTGTGCCTCGACCGCCCTTTTCACCCTGCCTCTGGTAAAGGAACACTGATTGCCCTTGAACTGAATCTCTGACCCGACAAAGTCTATCAACACAAATTTGGTGTACTCGGGGGATATTGGAGCCCTCTGAAGCTATGGTTCCCAGACTACCTAGCAAAAGAGAAAACAGACAGCATCTCAGCCTGATTTCACCTGAACAGATGCGAGCATAGTTGAATGAGTGTGCCCTCTACTGAATTCTGCCCCAAAATTCTGCCTCAGAACTGTTACCCTCAGTAAATGAATCCCACAATATTGAATAGGTGCCCGCAGGCCTGATGCCCAAAATACTGAATTGGTGCCCGCAGTTCGATGCCGACCATAAACCGATGCCCGCAGTGATACCCAAACTCATCTTGATACATGCATTCCTGTGGCACACTCTAACAAGCACATAGCAGATAAGTGAGAGCCAAAACACCCTATGTCGGGTAGGGTTTCCTTTCCTATTTTGTCGGAACTAGGGTTTCACTACGCACACGGACTTCAAACAACCTATAAACGGTAAGCAACTTTGTCTAGTTTGGAATGGTCACTACGGATCCGAATATGCACTAGGTCGAATGGTCAAAAGGGTGCCCGGAAACCGGGGTTTGTGTTCCCATCTTTGTCGAGCCCAGAGCCGATCAGCCTTATGGACATGACTTGACAAGACAAGCCTCCGGCAAATCGTTCG
Source organism: Camellia lanceoleosa (assembly GCA_025200525.1). Lineage (NCBI taxonomy): Eukaryota > Viridiplantae > Streptophyta > Magnoliopsida > Ericales > Theaceae > Camellia > Camellia lanceoleosa. The sequence continues at coordinate 159,573,328 of CM045767.1, forward strand.
GGAATGGCATATGGCAAACACGGTGTCCTAGGCGCACCAATGCAAATGCAATGCAAAGAAACACACAAGTGTAGTCAAAACCAGATATCACGAGTTCGAGTCAAGTTCTCTAAATCCCCAGCGGAGTCGCCAGAAACTGTAACCACGCCCGCGAGGGGGCCTCGCTACAGTTCGGACTCGATTTTGTTGCGGTTCTAAATCTCGAACCAAAGAGTCCAAATCCGGCAAATCGTTTTGAGAAAACAGATTTTTTTGAAAGAAGTGCCAAACATGGACTGCTTTGCCAGATAACAGAGTCGCCACCTAAATATTTTAAAATGGGAAATTTAGGAAACCCTGACTCGGTGCCGAAAGGCCACGTGTCCGTCATCACCAAAGTTGGCTCGGGAACTTGGGTACGATTAGGGAAGGTCACATCGTGAGCACCCCCTCTCGCCCGGTCAAAGACCGGCCTCTACTAACCATGATATCTGTTTTTGAAAACTTTGTGAGTTCTTATTCCGGTTATTAGCCTAGATTACTATGTGATGCTCGCAGCAAACAAGTATAGACTGGGCCGTCTGAATTGGAATTGAACATCTCATGTTTGTTTGTTTGAAAATGGTTTGATGGTGCTACCCGTAGGTAGGCTAAGATGCGGATTTGCCACCCTCGGGTGGGCTTAGAAAACACGATTTTGCCACTATCTAGTGGGCTTAAAACAAACAGTCGATGAATGGTCCCAATTCAGATAACTCAACCTCCACCCACAGGCATTCAAGGCAGTTATATCACATAAGCATTTAGCCTCATGGTAAGCATGCAATCATGGCAACACTCACACGGATGCAAGTATGCTAAAGCATAAAACTCACCTAGTACTCCAAGCCAAAACAAAAGCTCATTAGAAATCCATGCGTGATCATAGATGTGCTGAAATGCCTAATGCAACACATGCAAAATGCAACTAAGATAGCAGGCTCGGCTATTCTAAATATGGCATATGAGATGCAACAGCTATCAAGTACTCAACTTGGAATTGAAATCTGATCACGGTTGTATGATGCGCCGAGCTGATGCGTGCAAAAACAGATGAATGATGCAAACATGCTGTCATACTGTATGCTAATTGAAATATGCCCTATATCTAACCATCCAAAGCGGATAAATAAAAGGGAGAAAGAAATGGGGGTTGGAAGACATACATCACACTCACACACCCTTATTACAATTTTGCCCTCGCGCAGAGGGTCCGAATAAAATAATAATACAGTCCGAATAAAAGAATATACAGTCCGAATAGAAGAATATACAGTCCGAATAAATATACAGATTTCTAGTTAATTAACAAATTAATTACAGAAAAGTAAAACTGGCATGCAAGCCGTGGACCGCTTGCTCTCGATGAATGGTATATCTTTGGTCGCTTGGCGAAATCCACTGGGATGCCCTGATTAGCCTCTGTTTGCAATTTTCTCGAAATGCGTGCCAGCCTCCGAAAAGTTATTGATTGTTGATTTTGTTGCAACAGAGAGCAGGAAAAGGGCATAGCAATGTATTTCACAAATATATGCATGCCTCGATCCTCGTGCCACCAATCACGCACATCGATGCATGATGGCCGAGGAATCGAATTGCACAACTCAATATGGGATGGATGCATATGAATGCTACAACAAAACCTAACTCCATCATGGGTAATCCGGAGTGTCGGTGACTTGGGAATTGAGACCCGCTCATTTAAGAGTACGTAACGCAGCGCCTCATTTCCCGTGCAATACACATGATATGCGTGAAATGCAGCTAATATACAACCCTAGCATGTACGATGCTATGAAAATGAGATACCTCGAAATGCGTGTCCACGGGCACGCAAACCGAGGCGATGCGGAATGACATGCGAAATGTAATGATGGACTTATACCAACATGAAGGGGGCCTCAGCCACACTCACATAGGATGCCGGAATGATGAAAGGAGGTGCCTCGAAAAGCGTGTCCACTTGACACGCAAACCGAGGCAATGATGTAAAATGCAAAACGGAAGAAATGGAAGGTGCCTCGAAGTGCGTGTCCGCGGGCACGCAAACCGAGGCGATGATGAGATGAGAATCGGATAAAACCGAAGTGCCTCGAAACGCGTGCCCACAGGCGCGCAAACCGAGGCGATGATGAAAGATGAAAATCGGATAAAACCGAAGTGCCTCGAAAGCGTGCCTGGTAGCATAACCGAGGCGATGATGAAAGATGAAAATCGATAGCCAAACGCTGCGGCCTACAAAGCGCAAACCGAGGCGGCGATGAAAGATGAAAATCGGATAAAACCGGTGCCTCAAACGCGTGCCCAGCGCGCAAACCGAGGCGATGAAAGATGAAAATCGGATAAACCGGCGTGCCAAACGCTGCGCCTACGCGCGCAAAACCGAGGCGATGATGAAAGATGAAAGTGCCTCGGCAAAACGCGTGCCTGGCGCAAATCGAGGCGATGATGAAAGATGAAAATCGGATAAAACCGAAGTGCCTCGAAACGCGTGCCCACAGGCGCGCGAACCGAGGCGATGATGAAAGAGATAGTCGGATAAAACCGAAGTGCCTCGAAATGCGCGCCCACAGGCACGCAAACCGAGGCGATGATGAAATGGAATGAAATGGCATACGGAATGCCACGATGGGCTTACATCAACATGGGAGAGCCTCAGCTCACTCACATAGGAGGCCGTCGGATAAAAATGAAGTGCCTCGAAATGCGTGCACACGGGCACGCAAACCGAGGCAATGGCATACAAGCATGAAAATGCAAATTGGGCTTACGCCAACATGAGAGGGCCTCAACCACACTCACATAGGCTGCCGTCGGATAAAACGAGGCTGCCTCGAAATGCGCGCACACGGGCACGCAAACCGAGGCGAAGGCATACACAATGCCATGACATGGAAAATGTAGATTGGGCTTATACCAACATGAGAGGGCCTCAGCCACACTCACATGGGATGCCGATGAATGAAAACGGAGCGCCTCGAAGTGCGTGCCCACGGGCACGCAAACCGAGGCAATGCATTAAGGCATAAAATGACATGGGAAATGATATGCAAGCATGCAAACCAAATTTCAGCCACTAAATAAAGGGGAAAACAGCCCCGAAATGATACGAAATGACAAACGAAGCATGCAATCATCCCGAAAATGTGAAATTAAGCCCCGAAATGGCCTATAGCCATGCTATACATGCAAAATATGATCATGGCAGCAATAACAGTAGCAAGGCAGTCCCAAATATGGCATTCTTCAGTAACAAACATGGCCAAAAAGGAGACATAGATATGGCAACAAAATCATACAAGATTAATGGCCAAAAGAGCATTACAATGGGAGGTGGTATATACAAACACCAAATGGACAAACTTTCTTCTACAACATGAAAGAAGGCCCAAAAATAAGCATATATGCAGTTTATGGCAGCCTCTAAATCATAAGACAAACATGCTAGAAATGGAAGGCAAAATGGAGCTACAAAAGGGTATGACATAAGACATGCAATCTATACATCAAATGACCAAACATTCTTCATGAAACATGTAAAGGGGGTCAAGATAAGACTAAAACCAGTAGGGGTAGAAGTCCCAAAAACAAACACAAATAGGTCAAAAATTGCATACAAAATATGGCACACTTGATGAAATTTGAAGGAGGTGGTAGATACAATGGCGAATGAAGTTGAGCTCCTCTACAATGTTGTAGAGGGCTCAAAATAAGCAAGAAAGCAGTATGGGTCGGACCCCTAAAAACCAACACAAATAGGTCAATTTTAGCATGCAATAACGTGTCATACTTGGTGAATATTGATGCAACTAGTATATAGAAATACCAAATGATGTTGAGCCCTTCTACAACGTTCTAGAGGGCCTCAACATCAGCACATAAGCAGTCGGGGTCGGACCCTAATTCTCAACCAATTAGAGTATATAAAAGATCAAGAAAAAGCCCTAAAAGTTGGTTTTGAATACTTACCCTTGAAGACTTGTCTTTCTTTGCTTCTTGGCTTTGATTTGCAGCTTCTCAACCTCTGAAATTCACTTCCTAGCTGCTGGAATCAAAGTTGGAATGGTGAGGCTAGGTGTTGGTGAAGGAATCAAGCAAGACTCGAAGAAATTTTGGAGCTTTTGGCTATGGAAATTAGGTTTTTTGCTTAAGTGTTCTTGAGACCATTTTTTCTAACCCTAGAGAAGAAGGGGTTGGGCCCTTTAAGTAGACAAGAAAGGGGTGTAAAAGGGGAGGGAAAAGCACCCAAGCTTTCCCTCCCAAAATATCCCCCGGATGAGGGAGACACTTTGAAAGTGGAGCAATTTGAACAGCAGGAATCCGGTCGGCCAGGTGGTTCTCTGCAAGGTGGCCGGCCAGCCACCTTCCCTGGCCGGCCAGCCACCCTTTGTGGCCGGCCAGCCACCCCCAAAAAATGAAGTGTTGAATTTCGGGCCGACCAGTATACATTAGGGTCCTCCCAAGTGTGTAGAATAAGGCCCCAAGGTTGGAATTTGGCAACTCTGAAGCAGAAGTCACAACATAGAGCTTGAAGGAGGGGCTCAAAAATGAAATTCACAATTACTGGCCGACCACCACTTTTTTGTGTCCTCCCATGTGTGTAGAACAAGGTTCCAAGGTTGGAAATTGGCAACATTGAAGCAGGATTCACAACATTGCATTTGAAGAAGAGGCTCAAAAATGAAAATAGGAATTGCTGGCCGACCTTACATTTTTAGGGTCCTCCCATGTCCCCGATCACGATATGTAGCTTTGGTTGGAAGAAAATACCCCTAGGGTGTTCAACATTGGCCCGGAGAGAAAAGCGGGCTCGGGGCCGAACCTGCTATCTGGGATAATTGCTGGCCTCCCACCCCAAGTGATCTTCCCGATGTTGAAACAGAGGTACCGCCAAGTTTGAACAAAACTAATGAGAAATGAACGTTCGGGCCAAAACCGAGCAAACCGGATCCCGAAAATGGGTCAGAAGCCGGAAGTGGTGTTCAGCATCGAAGTGGGTATCTGCGACCCCAGTGTCCTCTGGAATGACAAAACAGAGGTACCTGCCAAAAACCGGAGAAGATGGATGCGAAATGAATGCTCGGGACCAAAACCGCTCGGTTTGGGGTCCCGAAAACCGGCTATGAGCACCGAAAGTGGCATACGGCCACGAAGTGGGCATCGGGGGCCCCAGGGTTCCTCGAAATAGTAAAACAGAGGTACCTGCTAAAAACCAGAGAAGACCGATGCGAAATGAATGCTCGGGACCAAAACCGCGCGGTTCGAGGTCCCAAAAATGGGCTGCCGGGCACCGGAAGTGGTGTTTGGCTGCGAAGTGGGTTTCTGAGACCCCAGTGATCCTCGGAATATTAAAACAGAGGCACATGCCAAAAACCGGAGAACTCGGAGATGGTTGGGCGGTCCCGAGCCGAGGCACACGGCCTAACGGTCCCGAAAACCGGGAACCGGGCTCCGAAATGGGCAAAATGGCCTACGGCCACGAAAAGTAGCTCACGGCCACCGGGAGATAATCTACGGGACCACTCCCTTCCCTCAGGAAAGAAAACAGAGAAAACCGAGTCTGGTTCGCAAACCGAGACAAGGTAGAGAAGAGGGTTCGGAAGCCCGGAGGCAGGGCGCGTGGCCGCGACTCTGAGGGTTCAGAACAAGCACAGTATGCAACATCACCGAGCGCTCAAACGGTGACGTCTGAGTCTTAAGGTCGGTCAAAAATGGGGTGTCTACACCATGTCAAAATGATGAGAAAATAGCCGGAAGAGAGAAAACCGGGTGAAAATGTGGAAAGTCAACTGAAAGTCAACCCAGAGAGGGTGGAAAATGGTCGGAAAAGCCAAAAAGTGGAAGAGACACGAAGATCAAGAGAAACTCGAGGGGAATAAACCCCAAAAGGCGGAAATAGAAAAAGGGACACCGAAATGGAGAAATATTCGATTCAAAGTGTTCGAAACGCGAAGGTATACGCGAATCGAACGACGAAACGGGCGTGAAATGCAAGGAAACGGAGAAATGAATAGAGGAAAATGCTCTAGAGAGAGAGAAGTGAATTTCGGCTAAAGGGAAGTAAGGAAATAGGGTTTGAAACCCTATTTTAAAAGACCCAAGGCGAAAAGTCAAAATTGTCCCGATTCAGGCACTTTTGGCCGGTCGGATAAATTTTTGGCCGGCCGACCAAAGATTTGGCCGGTGAAGTTTTTTGTTGGCCGGTGGATGGCCGATGGCCTCCCCATGTGGCCGGTGAGCCTCCTACAACCTTGTTTGGGTCAAATATGTAGTTTGGGGCCTTCATTGCTCAAGATAGTACAAGAACAGTGCATTTCTGAAGCTAAACCGACCTCCGTTTGGGCCTCGGACTGTGTCTTCTATGCGTGGCACTCGAATTCGTGCAAGATGTATCCTTTCCGTATCCTTCTGTCTCTTACAAGATTCAAAAGTTGCCCCATGTGCATTTTGCATGCATTCAACCGCGCTGTCTAGCGCACCGCGTTATTTTGTGTATCATGCCGTCCTGTACACATGTAACCCGGTCTAGCGAGACCTTAAATACGTCATGGTCTGGCGAGACCTTAAACACACACCGGTCTAGGAGACCTTAAATCCTTGGAAGGTGCAAGACCTTCCGTGCATTGATGTGTACAGTTCGTTTGCATTGTCATACATCTCTAAAGCCGCGCGTTGCCGCGCATTTAAAATTCATGCATTTTTATGCATCTTAAGCCGCGTGTTGCCGCGCATTAGAAAATCCATGCATTGTCTTGCATTTCAAAATGACTTGTGTTGTTGCGCATTCCGAGCAACATGCATGTCATGCATCATTTGCATTTCAAAAAAAACAAAATCACGCATCATTTGCATTTTCAAAAAAAAAAAAAAAAAAAAAACATGCATATGTAGTGCATTCATTGTAAATAGAGCATTATCATGCATACATGGTAAATATTGCATTGTCATGCATCGTAGAAAGTAAACATGCATTGTCATGCATTTCCACTGTAAATATTACATATCCATTGCATTGCATATTTGTAGATATTGCATTGTAGATTGCATGCATTCCTTGCATCACTTTCATCTATGGCTTGCGCCTTTCCATGTTGAGCTTGGTTTGGTATGTGCCTATACTTTTCACGTCAAAACATAGTTCAGTAGACCGTTCTATGTTAGCCGCGGCTTGTATGTGTACATGCCTTTCCTAGGCAAGATTTGGTTTGGCCCGCGTGCCATATCCATTTCATTGCATATTTGTAGATATTGCATTGTAGATTGCATTGCATTCCTTGCATCACTTCCATCTATGGCTTGCGTCTTTCCATGTTGAGCTTGGTCTGGTATGTGCCCATACTTCTTGTGTCAAAACATAGTTCAGTAGACCGTACTATGTTAGCCGCGGCTTGTATGTGTACATACCTTTCCTAGGCAAGATTTGGTTTGGCTGTATGCCATATCCATTGTATATATTACATTGTAGTGTAATTTTGCATCCAGCATTAGGATCATTGTTCTTTTTTCAGCGGGTCGTTTCCCCACTTATGTCATCCCCCCAATACTCGTTCTTATGTCCGTCTACATTACTCATAATTCAGTAGACCATTCTATGGTAGACGAACTTGTTACCTCCATCAATCTATTTGACATATGTGTGGTTTTGAACCGCTCATGATTGGATCATGATTCAATTGCTTTGCATATAGTTTGCATTGTTTCAATTGCATTGCATGTCATTCGCATTGTTTATACATGGTTTTGTATATATTACACATTATTTTGCATTTATATTTTCTTTTTTTTGCATTGTTGTGCATACTGCTAACCATATCATACCTGTTAAGTTGTTTTCTTTGCAGGCACGATATTGTATGTACGGTTTATTTGTGGCTGGTGGAACTAGACAAACCGGACATGTATTGTATCCTCCGTGTGAGACGTATTGAGAATTGCATAATTCTCTTACATCATTTCTACATTGTAGTGTAGTTTGGTGTATGATAGCTTAAAACTGTTGCATATGTGCTTCGTTACAGCTTTCTTTGCATGATCATAAGTTATGTTCGACTCGGTGCATTGTCTTGCATTTTGCCCCTGCCCTCGGGCGCATATCTTTATTGTCTTGCATGCTTTGTCTAAGTCTTCGGCCTTGTCAAAAATGGGTCGTCTCTGAACTTTGACATTCACTTCCGTCATTCTTATGACTTTCGAGTTCTGTCAAAGAGGGACAACTAAATGAAATATGCCCTAAAACTAACCATCGTAAGCGGTTAAGTAAAAGGAAGAAAGAAATGAGGGTTAGAAGACATGCATCACACACATGCATGCTTATTACAACAATTGGCCCTCTCGACGGAGGGTCCGAATAAGAAGCCAACTAGCTAATTTAAGCTAATTAAACTAATTATTACATCACAACAAAGCTAATTAACTAATCCTAGTTAACTAACTATTAGAAAACAACTATGCAGCTAAACACATTAACTACTTAAATACAAGCCAAAGCATAAACTAACTAATCACATTAGCTAAGTAAAGCAGTAAAACAAATGTCCTCAGAGGGAGAAGATTGCATGCATGCCCGATCGCCTAATTCAGAAATCCGTCTCGATGCCCCAACTTGCCTCTGTTTGCAACTGCTCTCAGAACCTTGCACCAAGCTCTAGAAAGCTTCTAACTCACCTTGGGGACCTGTGGGAGGGTGGCTGTAGACACCCCATTTTTGACCTTCCTCAAGACTTGGACGTCACCATTTGAACACTCGATGATTATCCATGTTTGTGTTCGTTTGGAGTTCCCGGAGTTCTCAGCTACGCGCCTTGTCTCAGGATCTCCGAACTCGACCGTTTTGTGTCTGGTTTTGCACCAAACACTTGTGTTTTGCCTTGGAGGGGCAGGGAATGCCTTGTGAGGCATCCCCATACACCACCGGCAGTGGCTAGAGGCCACCAGCTGGTTTTTGTTGCCACTGGCAATGTATGTTGCCGGTCGGCACTCTTTGTTGCCGGTCGGCAGTCAATTTTGTCTAAATGACATTTTTGGCCGGCCGACTACTGTTCAGCTGCTTTTGGAGATATTTTGAAACAGCTGGCTGGCATTTGCTTCCCCTCCATACACGTATATGGAGGGATGCCCCTCTTGTTAGCTTACATTATAAGTTTACAAGATTGGCTCCTCTATAAGAGGAGCCCTTCTCTCCCTTGCTCAAGGGTTAGAAAAAAATTAGAGCTTTTTGCTTAGAAAATATAGAGGAAGCTCTGGTTTTAGGGTTAGGGTTCAATACACATCCTATCTCTATATTACTCTTGTGTGTGTTTTAGTCCATACTATTGCACACAAGCACCTAGTGCTTCACCTTCCTTGGGCTACTGAGATTCTAAGGGCTTGTTCTTGCTATTTTTGACTGGATTGAAGCTTAAGGAGGCAACAAGACCACCATTGTTGAAGAAAGGCTTCAAGGGTAAGAAACTAGTCCTTTTTACCCCATTTTTGCATCATATTTCTACCTATCTTAGAGCTGTTTTTGTGTTTAGTGTATAACATAAAAAAGTTCTTTTTTTAGGCCCTCTTGATTATTTGTTAAGAGTGTTTTGTGGTTTGGGTGTGTTTGACCACCCTTAGGCCTTGAAAGGCCCCATTTTTGTGCTATTTTATGCAAGTTTCGAGACTTTGGTGTTTGGGCCTCTTCACCACTGAAATCTTGAGGGATTTTAGTGGTGGGGATGGTGCCTTGAAGTCTCCAAAAGGGGAGGGCCACCCCCTCTCCTTGTTGTCCTTGAAAGGGACCATTTTTGGTCTCTTGAGGGAGCTTATGTTTGAGTGTGTGTTGAGCATGCCTTGACTATTTTTCATGCTTATATTGCCATAATATAACATGGTTTTAAGTTGGTTTTGGTGTACCATGCATGCCTTGCATACCTACCTTGTAATGCCTTGTGATTGCCTTGATATGCCTTAGGTTGTGTGCCTCTGTTCTAGCATGTTTTAGGCTTAGATTTGTGAAGCTTTTGTGCTTATTTTGCCATGCTTTAGGTCTGTCTTAGGTTGTTTGAGTCGACCATTGCATGCATTATATAGCCTCTTTACATTTTTGGGCTTGTTGGCCTTAAGTATGTAATGCTTTGTTTGCTTCGATTTAGTGGATTAGAGTCTTTTTTCATGTTATTTCAGTCCCTTTAACATGTTTGTATCCTTGCCTTGCATGCCTCTTTAACGCCTTATGAGCTTGTGTTGTATGCTCCTGGAAAGTGCATGTGTGCATGCTTTTGAATTCAAGCCATTTAGATGCCATCTAGGTGTTCCTTGGGTGTTGTTTAGGTCTGCCTTGGACCTGTTTTGAGTCCCCTTAGCCTTGTGAGGCTTGGTGGGTTTGACCTCGGTTTAAGCCTCTTGGCTTGCCTCAAGTACTTGGGCCATTGGCATGCTTTACTTGCTTGAATTAGTTGGTTTGGCACCTCTATTTTGTGCAATTTCAGAGCTTGTGTTGCATGCTAATTGTCTATTGTTTGGTCTCCTTAAGTGTGCTTAAGAGTTGCCTTGTTTATGCTTAAGGTGTTGGACCATGATTGCATGCATGTGTGTGTGCATTTTGGCCTTCATTTCCTTGGTTTTGGCCACTGATTTTAGGCCTAATTAGAGTTGCCTAGATCATGTTTGAGTCCATCTTTTCATTGGTTTGCCTTGCCTCATGACTTGCAAGTTTGCTTGCATAGGTTGCATGCCTAGTGTGCATTGTTTGTTTACATGCTCATGTTGCATCCCTAGCTAACATGATTAGGTCACAATGTATCTTGCATGCATGCCTTGTCCCTTGATTTGGTGATGGGGATTGGGCTCTTTGATTGTTTGACTTGCATTTCATTTGACATGAAAGTGCATACATTGGTTCTTTGGGCCATCATGCATGAAAATGCACGATTGGTGGCCCGAGAATCGAGGCACATACCCCTTTGAGTCGCAAACATGATAGGGGGCATGATTGGTGCATATATTGTTTGAATTGTATTGCCATGCAAGTTTTTCCCTCTGCTGCTGTGAGTTGCAGGTTCTGCAGGCATTCTTTGCCGACCGGCAACATTTTGTGCCGGCCGGCAGAAAGTCATCAGCCGATGGATTCATTTTGTGCCGATGGCCACATCCTAGTGCCGGTGGTCATTCTACTTAACCGGTGGTACTCCCCAGTGTCCTGGGAGGCATTCCTGAGACTTTGGCAGTTTCCAGATGAGCAAAGCAGGGAAAACAGAGGCAGACTATGCATGGCAGTGCAATTCCGAGCAAATCCCGAGCATGCGCTGCATCTGACCCGCTTCCCGAGGGCTTTACTGTTTTAATTAGATTAATTAATTTGTTTAGTTAATTAATTTGTAATATTTAATTAGCTTGCGTAGTTAATTAATTTGTATATTCTTTTGGTCCCTCCGAGCGAGGGCAAATCTGTAATAAGCATGTGTGAGTGGTGTGCATGTCTTCCAACCCCCACTTCTTTCTTCCCTTTTATTTTACCCGCTTACGATGGTAGATTAGGGCACGTTTATTTTAGCATACCTTATGCAATGCATGCGTGCATCCATACATTTGTCTTACACGCACCAGGCTCGGTACATCATACAAACCGCATCGTATCTTCAAATCTAACTTGAATACGTGCACCGAATGATTGCATTTCACATGCCACTTTAGGGTTTGCCGAGCCCATCCTAATCACATTCTGTATGTGTTGCATTAGCCACTTAACCTGAATTAGGATCATGCATATGATTGCTAACTAGTTTATTGTTCTGGCACAGAGTACAATGTAAGTATTTATGCTTTAGCATCTCGCATACGTGTGAATGTTAACATGACAGTATGCTTACCATGTGGCTAAGTGCTTATATGAGATAAACTGCTTGAATGCTTGTGGGTAGAGGTTGGATTGTTTGAGTTGGAAAAACTCATTGAAATCCGTGTTTTAGCCTACTTGCGAGTAGCAAATCCCGAAGCTCTTTTCAAAACAAACGGATATGCAATGCTTGTTTCCAAATTAGGCAATCTAGTCTATACTTGTTTGCTGTGCGCATAACATAGTAATTCTAGGCTAATAATTGGAACAAGAACACATGACGTTTTCAAAATCGGATATCACGGTTAGTAGAGGCCGGTCTTCGGACCGGGCGAAAGGGGGTGCTTATAGCTGACCTTCCCCGATCGTACCCAAGCTCCCGAGCCAAGACAACTTTGGTGATGACGGACACGTGGCCTTCGGCACCGAGTCAGGGTTTCCTAAATTTCCCATTTAAAAAAAATATTTAGGTGGCGATTCTGTATCTGGCAAAGCAGTCCATGTTTGGCACTTCTTTTCAAAATCTGTTTTTTTCTCAAAACGATTTGCTAGAGTTGGACTCTTTGGTTCAGATTATGAACCGCAACAAACAAAAAGGGAGAGTCCGAACTGTAGCATCGAGGTCCCTCGCGGGCGCTGTTACAGGTGGCCGACCAGTTGTTGGTGTTTGCAGCCACCTGCCGACCACTTTTTGCTACTGCAAACCAGAAAAAGTGGTCGGCCAGCTAGTTTTTCTAGCTGGCCGACCAGTTGTTGCTGCATTCTTCTAATTTGCTGCAATAGAGAGCAAGAAAGGGCATGGCAATGTATTTGCAAGGTATGTGTGCACAACCACCTTCTCTATCATTTCAAAAGCTCAAGGGAGTGCGGTTCTTGACCCTCGGGCCACCAATCACGCATTTCAATGCATGATAGCCGAGAGGTGAAGCTGCACAATTCAATGTAAAATGAATGCACAAGTAAACACATAAAGCCTAGAACTCTATCATGCTTGATCAAGAGCGTCGGCAACTGAGAATTGAGGCACGTTTCATCACTTTAAGTATGAAACGTCCCTCGTTTCTTGTGTTTGGACTAACACCTATTCCAAACAAAATGCAACAAAACAAGGCATGCACAATGCGACTCAAGCATGCAAACATGCAATGCAACAAAACAAGCGTGCAAACAACATGCAAGGGACAAGCATGCAAACATGCGATGCAACATGAACAACCTAACAAAGCTAATGGCATGCACAATGCACAATGCTAATGCATGCATACTCAACGCAAGACAACATAAGCATGCAACAATATGAACAACAACTAGCATACACAATGCAAATGTCAACTAGCATACATAATGCAAAGGTCAACATAACCAATACAATGCAATGAACATGGCATACACAAATGCAATGAATAATATGGCATACTCAATGCAATGTGACCTAAGCATGCAAACAACATGGCATACACAATGCTATGAACTACATGGCATACACAATGCTAAATGGACTTAAACCAAAAGTGGACAAACCTCAGTCATGTCCAAAACAGAGGCCATTAACACCAAAACAAAGGTACCAAAAGACAAGGCATGCATGCACAATGCATTGGCCTATCAACTAGGCCGAAGAGCACAACTCTCAAGAAGGCTCAAGGAGTGACAAATGCGGAAGTGTAACAACACTAAATGCACTGAAATGAAGTAAGAAATGATGTCAAATCATTCAAACAAAGTAAGCATGGCATGCAAAGGTCCTAAAGCATGAAGGCTAATAAAGAGGACTACAAATGAGGCATGCAATATATGGCAAATATGCATGAACCAACCACAAACAGAGCTCAAGTAAGTCTAAACATGGACCAAAATATGCTAAGTTAGGGGCTCAAAGGCCTAGGCAAGATGGCATACATGCTAGGCCATAAGTAAGGCAACAATGCACAACACTTAAAGGCATTCAAAGCATGAAAGAAGTGGGAACATAAGCATGCTATAAGCTCTGAAATGAAGTATTAAATGATGCCAAATCATCTAAATAGCTCAAAGATAGCATGCATGAGTCATCAAAACACAAAGCTAGCAAGGCCAATTGCACTACAGCTATACAAAGCATGTAAAGGCAACCCAAACCAGTCCTAGAACATGTCAAAATGATACTAAAACATGTATGGAAGGAAGCCAAAACAAGTTAACATGAAGGGCATAAGACATGATGCATACAAGGCAAATAAGGTGGATTACACAACACCTATTAAGACCAAGCATGGGATGACTTAACCAACAAAAATTAGAGTTATATTATGGTAAAATAACCCCAAATACACATTGAAATGATAGCTCGCAAGCTTAGGCATGAAGGCATACGCAATGACTCATGTTAAGACATAAAACGGCAAACCCTCTAACGCATTGAATGCGTGAAAGATGCAAGTGTATGACCATGAAACATGGACTGAAATCACATAATAAATGATGCCAAATCATTTAAATAGTCCAAGTAAAGCATGCTAGTGGACTTGATACACAAAGCTAACAAGCTAGATTGAACCATGGCTATACAAAGCAAGTCATGCATGGCCAAAAAAACACAAATCAGAGCTAAAGAATGTTAAAACATGGACAAGAGCTTCTTGAAGTTAAGCCAAAAGCATGCTAGAATGACATGTTAAAGCATGATACACATTAGGCTATTTCATGGAATTGCACTACAAGTGCAAAGAGCATGCAAGGAGCTACCAAACCAAACCCTAACAGAGGTATGACATGGAAAAACAACACCAAAAACATGCTGAGATGGACTCAAAACAAGCTAGAATGACATGCTACTTCATGAAGCATACAAGACTAGTTTGTCTGATTTACACTACAAGTGTATTAGGTATGCAAGGGGTGACAAAACCAAGTAAAAATAGTGGCATGCCATGTTGAAATAAGTCCAAATACAAGCTAAGAACAAGCCAACACAAGCTTAATAAACATGTTCACACATGAGGCATTCAAGGCAAGTATTGAAGACACAAGGAGAGGGGATGACCCTCTCCTATTTAGGACCTCAAAACACCACTTCCACTACTAAAATTCCTCTAAGTTTCAGTGGTGAGAAGGTCAAAACAAGGTGGTCCCAAAAGCTCACAAAGAAGGCACAAAGCAAGGCCAAACAAGGTCTAAGAGGGGGTAGACAACCCCCAACACAAAAGTGACCTTAAACAAAGATCTTAAGGACCAAAAATTAGAAATTTTTAAAGTAGGAAGTTAGTCCTAAAACAGCATGCAAATAGGTTCAAAATCTTAAGCAAGAATGGGGGTTTAAGAGGTTAGTTTCTCACCCTTGATGACCACCTTCAAGACTGCAACTCCAGCACACTTTTTGAACCAAAACCAGTCCAAAAGCTTCAAAAACAACTTCAAGGGACCTCAGCTCCAAGAGTATGGTGTTTGAGTGTGTGTTTGTGTACAAAAGTGTGACAAAACTACACTTTTAATGCACAAAATGAAGAACAAGAGCACAAAAGTATGACAAAACTACACTTTTAAGGCACAAAATGAAGAACAAGAGCAAAATAGATACAAGTCTATATGTATAACTCTCAAGCCTCTAAAATCTGAACCTGGATGAGGGGGGGAGCCTCCCTCTTATAGAGAGCAAAAGCTTAAGCTTCTTGAAGAAGCTAAGGCTCAAGGCCATCCCTCCATTCACGTGTATGGAGGATGGTTCTAGTGCTCTCCAGCTGTGCCAGCTGGCCAAAAATATCTCCAAAAAGGTGACAAAAAGTAGCCGACCACTTGAAGTGGTTGGCCAACTACTTAAAGTGGTCGGCTGACCACTTTAAGTGGTCTCCCAAGACAAAAATTGGTCAGCCATGGTGGGAGAGAGTCTAAAGCATGAAAATAATGTAGTGGAGTGGTGGCCGGCCAGAAAAGGTGGTCCAAAGACCAAGCAAACCAGTTTCCCGACCAGAAAACTGGCTGGCGAGAAGCAAAGTGGTCTCCAAGGAGAAGAACTGGTCTCCCACCCTTGTACCACCTTCCAAACAAGGAAAACAAGGTTTGTACCGAAAACAAACCAAAACGGATGCAAGACAAAAGTTCAGGAGGCAAGGCGCGCAACCGGGGGCCTCGAAAACTAGCTGATGAGCACCAAAAGTGGTTTACGACCACAAAAGTGGTCTCCCAAACCACAATGGCCCTCTAGGCCAAGGAAACAAGGTGTGGTTCAAAAATCACACCAAACGGAGAACGTTAAGCGGTCCGAGACAAGGCGTACGGCCGAAGGCTCCAAAAATCGAAAACTAGTCTCCAAGCGCGAAAAGTGGTCTTCAAAACCTCTCCCTCCCTCAGGCAAGGAAAACAGGGCTTGGTCTGCAAACCAAGCCAAAGCACAAAGAGTTCAGAGGCCCGGAGGCAAGGCTCTCAGCCAAAACTCTGAAACCTCGAAACGAGCGCAACATGCACAATCACCGAGCGCTCAATCGATGACATCTAAGTCTTAGGATCAGTCAAAAATGGGGTGTCTATAGAGGCATTGCTGATACTAGAAGCTAAACCCCCAAGCAACAAGAGAGCAATGAAATAGGCATAGGTGATAAATGAGGCATAGCTGATACTAGAAGCTAAACCCCCAAGCAACAAGAGAGAATTACAAAGTTTCCTGAGCAAAGTCAATTTCTTAAGAAGGTTTATAGCTAATTTAGCTAGGAAAACTTTGGTGTTTTCTCCCTTGGTAAAAATAAAGTCAGATAGTGAGTTCAAGTGGGAGGAATGTCATCAAAAAGCTTTTGATTTGATAAGAGTTACTTAACTAGTCCTCCAATGCTCATGCCTCCTATTTCTGGGAAGCCTTTGAAGCTTTATATTTCAGCATGTGACTTGTCAATTGGATGTTTATTGGCCTAAGAAAATGATATGGGCCATGAACAAGCCATCTATTACTTGAGTAGGAGATTGAATGATGCTGAAACTAGGTATACTTCTGTTGAGAAATTATGTTTGGCTTTATATTTTGGGGCCATAAAGCTCAGGCATTATATGTTGCCTTTAGAGGTGTTTGTTGTGGCACAAGCTGATGTGATAAAATACATGTTGTCTAGGTCTGTATTAAGATGTAGACAAGGCAAATGGATCTTGGCATTAATTGAATATTGCTTTAAATATGTGCCATAAAAAGCAATAAAGGGACATGCTCTAGTAGATTTTCTAGTAGAACATCCAAGCTTGCTTGTTGAACCAGATCTATTTGAGGTACATATGGTAGATACTGAGCCTTGGAGGCTAATGTTTGATCTATCCAAGATAGACGAAGGAGTTGGAGTATTATTGTTTTAATTGCTCCTAAATAGCAAATGCACTTGTTTGCTTATCAATTGGATGAGCAACATGTGTAGTCTTGTAATCAAGCTGAATATGAGGCTTTGATAGTTGGACTTGAATTAACCATAGAATTAAATTTAAAAGATTACAAGTTTTTGGTGACTCTCAACTAGTCATCAAGCAAATGAAAGGGGAATTCAAATGTGTGAACAAAACTTTGGAAGAGTATTTAACTGAGGCAAAGTGGTTAGTAGGTTTTCTTGACCATATGTCCTTCACACACATGTATAGAATAGAGAATAAAGAGGCCAATGAGATGGCTCAAGCAGCATCAAGGTTGAAAATTCTTAAAGGAGCCCAAGAAAGAATCATAAGAATTCAAAGTAGGAATTTATTGGCTTTTAGGGATAGGCATAGGGATTTCTTGCCAATAATGACACTCGAGGTGTCTAAGGGTGATTAGAGGTTTCCTCTAATCAAGTACTTGTCTAACCCTAATGAGACATGTGATAGGCAAGTAAAATATCAAGCCTTAAATTATGTCATCATGGGTGATGATTTGTTCAGGAAAGCACATGGTGGGCTAACCCTGTTGTGCATAGGCCAAGAGGATTAAATGAAAGCAATGGTAGAGGCACATGAGGGCATTTGTGGAACTCATCAAACTGGGAATAAGATGAAATGGCTTATTAGCAGGTATGGGTATTTTTGGCCATCTATAAGAGAAGACTGTAATACATATGCAAAGGGATGTCAAAGTTGCCAGAAACATGGCAGTGTCCAAAGGGTCCCAGCTATAAGATTGAACTCAATAGTAAAGCCATGGCCTTTCAAAGGTTGTGTAATGGATTTGATAGGTCAAATATTTCCACCTTCATCAAAAGCACATTCATATTTGTTGGTGGCAACAGATTACTTTACCAAATGGGTAGAAGCAATCCCATTAAAATTTGCCACACATACTCAAATTATTGAATTCCTTAAAAAGAATGTGATCCATAGGTTTGGTCTACCTCAAACCATTACTGTCGATCAAAGAACCATGTTTAATGGGGATGTAATAAGGGAGTTTGCCACAGAGCATGGCATCCAAATCCTAAATTCTTCCCCCTATTATGCCCAAGCAAATGGGTAGGCTGAGGCAACAAACAAAATTGTTAAGAATATTTTGGAGAGAATGATTGAGAACAATCTTAGAGATTAGCACAATATTTTGTCTGAGGCATTATGGGCTTATAGAAATTCTAGAAAAAACAGCACAGGAACAACCCAATATGAGTTGGTGTATGGGCATGATGTTGTTCTCCCATTTGAAGTAATTGTAAGGTCCAATCTACTGGCTGAACAATTGAACATCCTAATGGATGAGTACAATAAAGCCATGATAATTGAGTTACAAGATTTGGAAAAAAAAGAGGATTTCTGCTTTCAATCATTTATTTGCACAAAAAAAGAAAGTAGAAAGAAGTTATAATAAGAAAGTAAAGCATAAAGTGTTCTCTGAAGGAGAATTAGTTTGGAAAACTATTTTGCCTCTTGGAAGAAAAAGCCCAGAGTATGGGAAATGGTCTCCTAATTGGGACCCTTCAAGGTATTGAAGGTCCTTAAAAGAGGGGCATATCATCTTGCATCCTTAGAAGGAGAGCCACATAGGAGAATAATCAATGGATAGTTATTAAAGCAATACTACCCTACCATGTCGGAAAACAAGAGATGAGGATAATCATACACATGCATCCATTCATATAAAAATTGTTAAGCATGTACAAGCCAGAGTCACAAAGCAAAAACAAGTGTACAAGGGATTCAGTCTTTTTGAAAGTACAAAACAAAGTTGTTCCAGGCTTGTAGCACACTTTTGAGTTTTGCTTTGCTTTGTTGGAGGTTGGCCAGGCCAAATTTGATGTTGGTAGGACCATTTTCTACCTGAGTTAACAAGTTTTGCATGTTGGCTCTGATTGTGGATTGCTCTTGCTTGAGGAGGGGTTCTTTTGATTCTGACTCGTGCCAATTGAGCCTTCAAATGAGCTTCTTCTGATGATAACAGGTTATCTTCAGTGATTGTGTCTTGAAAGGCTTGAGAAGCACCAGCCAAAGAAGTAGCCATTGACTTTAATTGGTCGGTTTGAGCTTTGTTGGCCTCAAACTCAGCATGATGCTTATTGATGGATAAAATATGTCAAAGAAGGGCAGTCAAGAAGTCCTCAAAAGCTTGTATTTGATCTGAGTCAAACAATTTTGGCATTAGAGTTTGAGTGGCTTGGAAATAGTTAAGAAGGTCTGTAGATCTTGTGAAAGCTAACTCATCGAATGGGAGCTATAGAAGTTGAAAGAATTGGTTGGAAGCTTCCATGAGTAAAGCTTCAAAGGTAGGGAGAGTATTCATTCAAGACAAAACCAGTTTTACCTTGAATGAGGGGGCATTATTGGCACCAAAACTTAGAATTCTCTGTCGACAGAGGCATAAACACGTGCAGAAGAGGACCAAGAATGAAGAAAGTGAAGTTAGTGGCCTAAGAAAGAGGAATGAGGGTGCAATACATGGCAGTTGCAGGTGGAGAGAAAATGCAAGGCAGTTGCAGTTCATGGGCAGTTATCGGAGCCTAGCAAATGAACACATGGCAGCATAGCATAACCATTGGAATCCATATAAAAGTTGGGAATTCAAAGGGGAAAAGATTTTCAACAAAATTTACAAATCATGTGAAATTAGGAGTAGCATAACTTAATTAGGAGTAGTTCTTGTATTTAGGAGTAGTCTGCTTGTAATTCGGTCTTTGTAACCAAGTTTGGCTTTATCGATTGTTGTGCCTTTTGAACTTGTAATTTTAATTCTTGTCATTAAGTGACAAGTTTACTCGTTCTTCAATCGAATTTCAATTTATTTGCACTTGTTTCTTTATGTTGCAACCTCCAAAGAAGTCTTTGAAATTGTCAAGGAATATGACACCAACCACATTGCCTGATTGAATTTTTGTTTGTGAAAATTGGTTTTCTCTATCGACTTTTTCTTGTCGATTTGATCTAAACTAGATTTTTGCTAACAATACACCACGTGACCAAGATGATATGGTGTCATCCTTCCACTTATTAATTGACATTTACTAATAAACGGGACCAAAGTTTGATGTAACTAAACACTTAACACTAAGCAAAAAGTAGCTTTTCAGGTCCTATTTTAATCACATGTCAATTAATAAGTAAAATGATGTATCACATCATCTTGATTACATGACGTACCCGTTATATAAAATACTTTCTCAAGCAATGAAAGAGTGAGATAGGACTGAGAATAAAAGTTAAAATAAGAAGATTTGTTTAGGATTAACGTGGTTAAATTACATAAATGTAATCCAAGTAAATGTATAATTATCAATATTTGATTAATTTAATTTTTTATTAGTAATTTATTTTAAAAATATTAAAAATTGAATGATTTGGAAAAAAAAATAAAAATAAATAATAGACCCATGGTGGGCCCATAATTCCCCTACATTGGACCCTTCAATCCACTAGTCCAACAAATGGCGACCAATGACAAATTATTTTTTATCATTTTTTTAGAAGAGGAACACCTCATTTTTAATTGAAAATTTTAAATATACATATGTTATAATTAGATTATCATATTATGATTATATATATATATATTAAATTATAAAATTGTAAAATAAACACCCTTAATTAAATTAAAATATCAACTATATAATAAAAGAAAGGGGATTTTTTTTTAAGGTCCCTTATATTAAGATTTTATAGCATAAAGGACATAAAATATTTTCATGGTAGTTGGGGTCCCTTAAATTTTTATAGAAAAATTTCGAAGTAGAGAAATTTCGATCCAGAGAAATTTCAAATTTTTCTCTTCGTTTTGAAATTTCTCTGGTTTGCTCAATTTCTCTGTGTTTTCAAATTTACTCTGTATTTTTAAATTTCTCAGGTTTGCTCACAATTAGGTTACTAATTTAGGTTACTTGTTTGATTTTCACTGATTAGTTGTCTCCTTATGTGTAATTTTAGTTTGAGATGAATTTTTTCTAGCACTAAGATATCCCTTTTAAATTAATTTTCTCTGAACACATTGGACTCCCTTTTCTCTTTGTGCCTTGTTTGATTTTCTCTGGCTGGTTGTTTGTTTGATTTTCTCTCAAATTTTCTCTAGCATTTGAATTTTCCCTATCCACATTAAACTCCCACTAATTTATGTTGCTTGTTTGATTTTCACTGGTTTGTTATCTCCTTTTGCTAAATTTTCTCTGGTATCTGTATTTTCTTTGACCACAGTAAAGTCCAATTTCTTTTTATGGCTTCCTTAATTTTTCCTATCTAGTTGTGCTTGTGTGTGTAATTTTCTTTGTTTTTTGAAAAAATTTCAAGGATTTGACATCTTTAATGCTATTTTCTGTCCTTGTGTTGAATTTCTTGTTGACATTTTTATGTTTTCATTGTCTAAAAATGGTAAACACGCAACAGCAGTAAAACACTTGAAACACCACAAAAGAAACATAAAGTTGTTGAGTCTTCTAGTTATGAGCTAAGATCAAAACGCAATAGCAGTAAAACACCACAATCACTCCAAACAAAACAGAAAGTCTCTGTCATTGCCAATTATGAGTTGAGATTTAAAAGCAGCAGCAAAACACCAAAAGCACCATAAACAAAACAAAAAGTCTAAGCCCAAGAGGCAACTAGCGTCAAGAAGACACCAACTCCAAAAGTCTCAAACTCAAATGGAAAAAGAAAATTGTAGAGAAAATCTATCTCAATCAAACTACTAGCTTCAACAAGATCAAGTAAGCACATAGAGTAAAGTGAATCCAATGTGTTTAGAGAATGCTAGAGAAA
Source organism: Camellia lanceoleosa (assembly GCA_025200525.1). Lineage (NCBI taxonomy): Eukaryota > Viridiplantae > Streptophyta > Magnoliopsida > Ericales > Theaceae > Camellia > Camellia lanceoleosa. The sequence goes on from CM045767.1 coordinate 159,595,289, forward strand.
ATTAATCGCAAGGGAAAAATTACACAGAAGGAGATAACTAATTAGTGAACATCAAACAAGCAACATAATTTGATGGATCAGGGAAAATTCATATGCCAGAAAAAATCAATTAAGGCACATAAATTAATATGATTATAATTGTGGTTAGAGAAAATTCGAATTTCAGAGAAAATTCATCACATAAAAAAAACTAACTAATGAAAATCAAACAAGCAATATAATTAAAATGCTAGAGAAAATTCATCTCAGCCAAACTAATGGCAAAGAAATTGTAGAGAAATTCATCTCAATCAAACTACTAGTTTCAACAAGATCAAAGCACATAAAGTAAAGTGAATCTAACATCATCAGAAAAAATTCAGATGCAAAAGAAAATTATAGACAGAATCACAAAACAAGTTTTAAGAAGATACAAAATGCAATCGAAACCCTAATTAATTTAGATATTATTAAGAAATAGAAACCCTAATTCATTGAAGAATATTATAAAATGCAATCAAGTGTAGATACAGAGAAAAACTAGTTCAGGAATAGAAACACTTACTAAAGTTAGGTAGTGATAATGGAACCCTAATTAGGAACGTAGATGAGTCGAGTTGAAGATAAACAGACTCAATGTTGAAGGTAAAATATGTCAAAGAAATTTCTAAGAAGAAATCTTAAAGACTTTTGCGGAGATGAAACCCTAACTTTGCTAAATATGATTGACAGAGCTGCCATGGCTTTGAAGATGAAGGGATCCAAGTGGAAGGCTTGAAAAAAGAGAAGGGATGTGAGATTTGGATGAGCAAATCGAATTCAAAAAGGAAAATTTTGAGATTGAAGAAGCCATTGTTGTTTGTTTCAATTTTGTTGTCGTTTTCAATTTATAGAGAAAGTCACGGTAGCGGAGGAGGTGGCGGCGTAGAAGGCAGAGGAGAAGGCTATGACGAGAGAGAGGAGAGAGATTGAGAAAGTGGGTGTGATATATGGGCGTGAGTGAGGGATCTTAGGCTACAAAAAAAATATTGTGACCTCTCTCATTACTAAGAGTTGGAGAGGGATGTTAGACCAATTTTTCCTAAAAAGAATTCAACAATGACTAACCAAAAAAGAATCTCATAACATCTAAATCCAAAAAATAAATAAATAAATAAAAGAATTTCATAACAACATCCAAACTCAAAAAGAAAAAATAAATGAAAAATCCAAATGTTGTGTAGGTTTTAATTATATCAAATAATGTAGAAAAGTTTGTGTACAATCAAAATATAATCTATATAGAATTTGTAGTTAGATTTCACGCGAAACTCAAATTGGGCTTGTGAAAGAAGTATTTTTCAAATAGAATTCATATAAAATTGGTATTGAGTTTTTGGATTATCTAAATTCGGTTTGAGTTTGTGTAGAACTGTATATATAAATAGAAAATGCATAATGATGTGCCTTTTTTTAAAAAAAATAAAAAATAAAAAAAAATAAGCCCTTAGAATATGTCACCTAAAAAAAAAATAACACTACTTTTGTATATATATATGATTTCTTACAAGATGAAAAAATAGAAGAAAAATAAAAGGAGATTTTTACCAAGGTCCATCAATGAAGAAACTCCTAGTATTAGATTGTTTTCATTATCTGATAACAAAATTATTGCTTTGAATTTGACAGTCATACGAGTTTGTTCGGTTTCCTAATTAATTCGCCCACAAAAATAATTAAACTAATAAAATAGTTACCAAAGTTTTATGTATTTACGAAACTGATCTAGAGAGTGACAGAAATTTGTATACGACAAAACAATCAACAATTAAAACAAAAAATCAAACTTAAACCACAGTTAAAGAGCATACAAAATTTTGCAAGAATCCATCAAAACTATCTATTCTTTGTTTACAATGTAATATATTAAACAAAATATAGTAAAAAATATATATATGATCATCGTAACGGTATATATTATGAGTCTCGAACTTGGTATCGACACATGGGACAAGAATTATGTGATTTCAACCATGGCACAATGCAACCATGATGGAAAAGATGACAACATGGCATAGATGTAACCTCTGTTCCCTTCCCAAACTCCTCCAAACAAACAGGACAAGTCCTAGTGCACTTTTCATCATTGAACACTAGCACTTTCTCCAACCCATCAATGGCGGCTTCCGAAACACCCATTCCCCTCCCATCTGGGAGAGTCGGTGGAAAATATGGAGATCGGAGGTACGCATGGAGAAGAAAACATGACGAGGAATCGTGAAAGACTCTTCAAAATCTGAAAGAGTGATTGTAGAATAATTGGTATTGAGATTGGTTAACAATTAACTGTGAATCACAAAAAACTATTACCTCATCTGCTTCTGCTGCCAATTTTAGTCCTGCAATCAATGCTTCGTATTCAGCTTCATTGTTTGAGGCCTTGAACCCCAAACGGATGGATTGTTCTATTATTTCTCCATCTGGGGATATCAGCAGTACTCCTGCCCCCGCTCCTCATCGGTTTGAACTTCCATCGACAAAGAGTCTGAATGAGTCGCCGATGTAGATGCTGCAAGGTCTGAGCTTTTCCTTCTTTTGCTCTTTTGCTGTCGGTTGGGATTCTTCTTGCTTGCTAGGACTTCATTCATCTCAGTTCAACGGAAGCCGACGTTCATTGAACTCCGGCGTGAATTCTGCCACAAAGTCGGCCAAAACTTGGCCCTTAATTGCTGTTCTGGGCCTGAATTCCAGGTCATACTGGCCCAAGGCCACTGTCCATCTTGCAATTCTTCCTGTTAAGTCTCCTTGCTGTAACAGGATTTCAATGGGTGCTCTATTAGTATCACAATCTTGTGTGCTTGGAAGTAGTGGTTCAACTTCTTTGAGGCCATAACTAAGGCCAGCATTAACTTCTCCAGTGGTAAGTACCTTGTTTCAGCGCTGGCTAAGGTTTTACTTACATAATAGACGATATACGGTCTCCTGCTCTTCTCGGATTAATCTGCGCTCACGCGTGCTCGACACTGCTTACAAGAACAACTCTTCCCGGGCTCGGTGTCGAGAGGATCGGAGCCGTGATCGTACTTTTTAGATCGCCAAAGCGACCTCACATTCTTCGGTCCACAGAAGTCTGCGATCTTTTACCGGGTTGAAGAAGGGTTTACACTTGTCCGAACTCGCTTATGAACTGTTTAGGGTCATGCGGCCTGCCCGATGAGCATTTGAACTGTTTTTGAGGTCGACTCAAGATCTAGGATGGCCTTGATCTGATCTGGGCTGGCCTCTATTCCCCTTCTTGTTACCAGGTACCCTAGAAACTTACCAGATCCAACCCCAAACGCGCACTTTGATGCGTTGAGTCGGAGCCGATATGTTTTGAGTATGTTAAATACCTTTGCTAGGTCGGCAAGATGATTTTCTGGCTCTTTGGTCTTTACAACCATGTCGTCGATGTAGACTTCCACTATTTGGCCTATCTGGTGTTTGAACATTTTGGTTACCAGCCTTTGGTAGGTTGCTCCTGCGTTTTTAGTCCAAAAGGCATCACCCTGTAACAGTACAGGCCTTTCGGCGTGATGAACGCCGTCTTCTCCTCGTCTGGGGGGTACATGGCTATCTGGTGATACCCCTTGTATGCATCCAGGAAGCTTATCCTACCATGTCCAGATGTAGCATCCACCAGCTGGTCAATTTTTGGCAGAGGGAAGCTGTCTTTGGGACAGGCTTTATTTAGGCTTGTAAAATCCACGTAAACCCTCCATTTACCGTTTTTATTCTTTACCACCACAATGTTTGATAGCCATGTTGGATAATTGACTTCTCTAATGGCCCTGGCTTCTAGAAGTCTGTCAACTTCTTCCTCCACTGCTTCGACGTGTATCAACGTCGGTCTCCGAGCTCGTTGTATCACAGGTTTAACCGACCTGTCAACGTTCAGTCTGTGGCGTGTGACCTCGGGGTCAATGCCAGGCATTTCATAAGGTGTCCAGGCAAACACCTCTATGTTTGTTCTTAAAAAAGCTTCCAGTTCTCTTTCCTCTTCTTCGGCTAAGCCTGAGCCGAGAAGAAAAAGCGCTCCTCATCGCCCTCCTGGACGAGGACTTTCTTTAGTGTTTCCTCACTCTTCTCGACCGGCTCCTTGCCGACATCATCCAGGACTTCCATGTCCTCATCTTCAATCTCTGTCTTGGCTGGTTCTCGAATATTGCAGGTAGTCTTCATTGCTGCCATGGAACAATTCTTTTCCTGCAGTTGATCCCCTCTGATTTCTTCTATCCCATGCTCTGTTGGGAAGCGCAGTAGTTGGTGCAATGTTGAGGGAACTGCCCCCATTGCATGCAGCCACGGCCTGCCCATGATGATGTTGTATGGTGAAGGCGTATCAATCACAATGAATTCGGTCCTGATCTTCTTAGTGCCTGCTTGCACTTCCAAATTTGTGCCACCCAGTGGCCACGTCGGCGTTCCATTGAAGCCGACCATCGGGCCATTTGATTGCTCCAGGTCGTCGGGGTGAAGGCCCAGCTCCTTGTAACATCTAACGTACATGATGTCACAAGAGCTGCCTGGATCTATGAGGATGCGTTTTACTTGGCACTCTCCGACCTGGAGGGATACTACCAAGGCATCATTATGCGAGTACTGTACCATCTCTAGGTCGGCCTCGGTGAAGGTTATCATCGGACCTTGGCAATCTTCCGGCCGAGGTCTTTTCAATCCGACCTGGTTCACGTACTGCAAGTGTTTGACTCTTTGGGTTTCCCCCCGAATGTCGTTTTCATTCACTTTGGAGTGAATCACATTTACTACCCGAGGTCTTTCTGCCCGGGGTTGCGGCGGTGGTGGGGCTGCTTCAGCCTGAGGCAGTCCTGCCTGTTCTTCCCTCGTTCTAGTTTCATCGACAAGGTCTCTCAGGTGGCCTTGCCTCACCAGATCTTCCAAGTGTGCTTTTAAGGCTCTGTAACCTTGTGTTGTATGTCCGTTTTCATTGTGATACGAACAATGTCTGTCCGCGTTTCTTCCCATAAACTCCCCGGGTTGCCTTGTTGGTGTTCTGAAATAGGGCTAGCTCCGAATTTTTCCTAGGACCTTTTGAATTGGAATTCGGAACACGGTTGTTACTGCTTGTTTAGCCCTCAGCTCTACCTCTGCCTTGCTGAATCCGTTGTTACTTCGGCTTCGCTTCGGCGAGCCATTCCCTTGCTCCTGTTTGACCTGCTTTGGTGCCGATGTATCTTCCTCGGCTCTGGCATACTTTTCGATCCTTGCCATGAGTTCCTCCATGTTCTTTGGTAATGTCTTTGCCAAAGATTTCCGTAGTGAACAATCTTCTTTCAGGTCGTTCTTGAAAGACACGACCGCTACCTCCTGGTTGCATTCAGGTATTCAGTTGAACACCTCATAATATCTTTTTGCATAGGCCCTAAGGCTTTCATCCTTGCTGATCTTCAAAGCCATTAATGCGTCCACCCTCAACGGCTGTAGCTTGTTTGTCACGAACCTGGCCACAAACATCTCGGCCAGGCCTTCCCAAGTCTTCACACTTCCTTTTGGTAACTTGTGGAACCAATCTGATGCAATTTCTCCAAAGGACGAAGGGAATACTTTGCAGAGCAAAGGCTCATTTCCACTATATAACGCCATTGAGTTTAAAAACAATCCAACATGGAAGTTAGGATCTGACTTACCGTCATAGATTTGAAACCTTGGCATGCTGAATCTTTTTGGTGCTTCAAATTTGTCCAGTTTCACCGAGAATGGTGTCCTCGGCTTGATGAACGAGTTTACCTCGGCTTCAGCGTTCTGTTCCCTCCTCTTGAGGTAGTTTCTCAAGTCTTCTTTACTCCTCCCCGGAGCTCGGCTATCTTTTGATTTTAGTCCCTTTGGCACGCTACTCTCGGCCTCGTGGTACGCCCGTTTTGACCTTTCTCCATGGGTTGTGTCGAAGCAGAGAGCCTGCTTTTGTACATGCCGATGTTCTCTTGGTTCCTGATCCTTTGTATTATACGTCCTTTGGGACTTACCGACCTCCTCGGAGGACGGGTGAGAATGCTTCTTGTTCCTGGAGCGTTGTGGTGCTTCAGGAGTTGTTGTCCTTCCTTCATTCCGAGCTTTAACTGCTGGGATTGGCGTATCCTGCAGTAGGTATGGTGGCTGCATGACCTTACTTTGCATCATGAAGTTGACGACCGACTGCAGGTCGGCCAACTTATTTGCCAGGTCCTTGAGTTCCTCATCCCTTCGTATGCACCTATCCCTCCATATCTGGAGGTTATCCTCCTTGTAGTATTTGCCCTGGTCCGTCTTCTTCGAAGTGTCGTCCTCTTGGATGACATTCTTTCCCCCGTGCCCCTGGTTACGGGCTTTGTCCTTGTGGTTGGCTCCTTCGACGTCAAGGTCAATAGGCCTACCACTCCCAGCGGGAGTGTTGCCCCCGACCTTCTCGTTTTGTGCGTTACTGGCCATCTATTCGTCTTATTTTCTCACAGACGGCGCCAAATTGTGTGAGTGATTTTCTGATCACACTGCCTATCTTAGTGATTCAGCTGTAGAACACAGGCAGAATAGATGGCACAAATAATAACACAAAGGATTTAACGTGGTTTGGCAAAAATTGCCTACGTCCACGGGAGGCCGAGGTAATTCACTATATTGAATAAGCAGTAAGAATTACAATTAACTCTCTGTAATTCTCTCTCTAACTTTTGTCTCTAAGCTTATGATTGTAAGTGTTACAATTAGCTTGTAGTTTTCTGTGTTCTATTCATTGTTTTTCTTTCTTCTCAACCTCTCCATATATATATAACAAAAGTTAATGGAGAGACCATCAGCTTTTGAGCTGGGTTGCCAGCCCATTGTTGCACTTTTGGCAGCTTTCCAGATAAAAGCTCTTCATTACTCCACATGGCTGCTCGTGGCCTCATGGCCAACTCACATGGCCTCATGGCCAGCAGTTTTGGCCTCAAGACTTTCTTCACATGGCTGTACATCCACCTGACCAAGATAATATTATCATATTATATAGGCAGGTATGGCCGACCTGACACTTACCTTGGCTTAGTTGTTCTTCGGAGATAACCTCGGCAATTCTTAGATTACCTCGGTAAAACTTACTGTGACACGTGGCACCTCGGCTGACACGTCGGCATCACCTTGCCACGTGTTGATACTCAGAAATATAACCCCACACTATATATCAGTAGCTTTCAATCTTGAGCGTGTCTTCATCCACTTTTGGTACACTTTTTAACCTGATAAAAACTGCATACAACTGTAAAACATTAGCCATCTAAAATGGACATACTGTTTTGTTAAATTAATGAATGGCATGGGCAAATAGAGATCTTAGATTGTTCATTATATGATATTCTTTGGAATATTGCTAGGGGATCACCCAAATATAACAATATCAGACACGTGTCCGAGAGTGTCCAAGGAGTGTTTGGGTCTAACACGTGTTCGACTGGACACGTCACCTTTTTAGAAGCGCCTGTGTTTGTTAGGTTTGAATATATATGATCTGAGATTATTAGAACCATTTTTTTATTGTGAAGATGGTTTTCTTGTGTTCCTTTTGGAACCACAAGAATAATTTGATCAGCTACACATGAATTTGGTTCCTCCAGCTACCTCTCTTCTTCTTCTTCTTCTTCTTCTTCTTCTTGTGTGGAGGCTTTGCCTACCTGTCATTTTGCCTTTTGCAGGTGCAACATAGGCCAGTTTCTTGTGACATCACCCCTTCCCCCCCAATCGTGAGTCAGATTAAATAGATTCAAGTGCTTAATAACTCAGGATGTATTAGATGCCCATCTTTGCCATTTGCTTGCCACCCTCTCTGACAACATAGTGACCACGTAAAAAATTTGGGGTATACAACTATCTTCCTGAAGATCACTTCAAGCCATTAGATTACTTCTCAGGGAACTCTAGATGACCTTGAGCCATTAGATTTTTCATCTAGAATTTCTTAACAAGTGGAAATCACATATGATACACTCAAGTAGACAAAATGCAAAAGCAAAGAAAAAAAATAACAAAAAGTTGGATATCTTGCCTACTAGTGTCTTGATTGAAGTCCGTCAGTGTAAATACATCGACTATTGTTGAACAACAGTTTTAAATAATCAGATAAACCTTTTTCATTGCTATAATATCATCACTTCCGATTAAGGTTGTTGATTTTTCCAGATTTTGACTTCTGAAAAAACCAGTTAAATTTATACGATCTCATTTCCATGTTGCTTTAGAACTCTGCTTTAGTGTTTATTGTGATATAATGCTTGTTTGTAGTTTTATTTCATGTTCTTTGTCCAAGTAAATTGATTAAGAACTGACTTCTCTCATCTATTGATCAGGTCTGTTAACTTCAAATTTGTGCCTGAACCAGTTATTGTATCAAAGGAGTTTGCGGTTTCTTTGCTTATTACTCACCTGATACTACTTGCAGTGTTCGCCCACTACAGATGATGCAAGTAAGTAGATCTTATGCTCTTCATTGGCGGTAAATTAAATGAAGGGAAGTGGCAATGACGAGATATTGAGATTAAGAAAACTTTTGCCTCTTCCTGTACCAAATTCAAAGTTTAAATTAAGCAGTGCTACTAACATAGCTCAGAATTTTTTCCAATTTTGGTTTTGCTTTCTGCTTTTGGATAAGATAATTGGATTGGATTATTGGCTATAGATGTATTGCGAGTGTGCATGAGCCCTTGTAGAGGGTACTCACACAGTTGTTTGGTTTGATGGAAAGATGGGCACGTGGAACTTAGAAATATAAAAATAAAATAAAAAGAGTAGACAGAGTAGTAGGTGGGCATGAGAAAGGACTACACCAAAAAAACAAGAAACTGTGTTTCTTCGGTCTAGGGCAGTAGTTTTTTTTGTTTTTTTTCCCCTCCCATCAATGTTCTCATGTCAGTAGTTAAGTAATTTTATTTGAAGTTATGTTCTCATTGTGTTTGTTTTTGGCAGGCATGAAGGTGGACTCTTGAATTTCTTGCATTCAAGGTTTGTCCCTGTGAAGCTAAGGGTCGTTGATCGTCACTCTACTGTCAAGCTTCTAAATAAAGAGCGGAAGTCATAAACCTTCTCCTTTCTAATGTTCTTGTTAACTGTTTCCTTCATTTGTTTCAAAAGCTCATGTTTTTTAAGTCTTCTATATTATTCCTTTTTTCTGAATCGGAGCCTAAATATGGATATTGTAATTGATTCAGATATTGTGACTACCCTGTTTGTTTGGAACTTCATTGGCATTTTATGTGCCAGGTCGCTGCATTTTCAGTTCTACTCGTGGTAAGTATTTTTGGACTAAATTCTTTTCTAATTCTTGTAAATCTAATAGCTAAACAAAAGTTCTCCAACAACGATCTGTTACCTTCATATTCTCATTCTATAGTATGTGCACCAAGTTGTACTAACAACAAAAAAGAAAAAAAAAAAAATTGAAAAAGAAGTGTACTTGATACCTTTTCTTTTGTTCTTGATGCAATATAAATTATACTTATTAATTTCATATTTTATCATACCTATGTTACATGGGCTTGGGCAGGTGTACGTGTCCAAGTCTCTAACCTTTTATAAACCTAAATCTTTAAGATATTGGGATGTGTATCCAAAAGTTGGATACAGATAGAGGGACATGCCATGGACGAGACTTTGATGTTGTAGTTATACATTGACGAGACTTTGGGTTAAATTCTAACTACTAGATTTTAATTTGTTAAGAAATATTCATGTTTAGTTAAGATTTTCCATCGGCACGTATTTCTACAGCCTACCACATCTATTGTGGAAAAAATCTTTTCCTACATTACTACAGTATGTTGATCAGACCTTTCTTTTTTCATTTTCTCTGCATTATACGGACAATTTTTCTACCCAGGTGATTCGTTGATCCACTTGTACAGTTTAATGTTGTTTGTAGCGGTGGAGTTTTGCTGGAATGTCTTCCCATCGAACGACTATTCATCCTTCATACACCCTGCTGCTTTGTGTTCACTTAATTATACTATGGGGCCTGTGGACTCACTACAGGAAAAATGGGTTTAGGTGGCGTTTTTTTAAATGTCACTTTTATTACTATTTAACGACATTTTATAAAAGCGTCGCATATTCTTTTAATAAAACGACACCCTTTTGGAATAGGAGACGTTTAAAAACCCCTCCAAATATATTGTGCCTCATGCGCCTATTTTGAATTGAGAATACTTGTTAAAGCTTTGTAAACCCTTATTTTGAATCTCGGGCTTATACAATCCTCACGCCTCTCTCTCGCTCACCGCCAATTGCTTCTAAACCCTTGAGATTGATTTCGATTCAGATCGATTTTCTTTGCGATTCATCTTTGAGATTCACCTGAGTATCACTACAACAAAAGTAATCTATGTTGACGAAAAGTAGTGAAGAAAATAAATTTCGTCACTAAATAAAAATAATCCGTGACAAATTATAAAATTTTGTCACATATACTAAAAAATAAAAATAATAGGTGACGAAATTTATTTTTGTCAACAAATACTTCTTTTTAGGTGAGGAAAAATTAAGTTTCGTCACCGAAGGTTTTCCCACTAATTTTTTTTGGTGGCGCCAAAATTTTGGGACTTTTGGTGAGAAAATTTTTTGTCACCAATTATAAAATTATTAGTGAGAAAAATATTTTCGTCACCAATAATTGTATATATATATTTTTTGAGAAACTTGATTTTAAATTTTTTAAGACCATTTGGTGAGAAATATATTTTTGTCACTTATAATTTTTAATATTTTGAGACTTTTTAGTGAGGAAATTATTTTGTCACTAATTTTGAAGGGAAAATTTTGACATATTGGGCGGTAATGAAAAAAAATAGACTACTAACTTCCCTCCCTTTTTTTTTTTTTTTTTTGTTTCTCAGTTTTCCTCTCTCCTCTCTCTCACTTTCTCTCTCTCAAAATAAAACACAAGTTAATTAGCTTTCTAAGTAACCTATGGTGACGAAAAGTAGTGAAAAAAATAAATTTCTTCACTAAATAAAAATAATCCGTGATGAACTATAAAATTTTGTCACATATAATAAAAAAGTAAAAATAATATGTAAAATTTTGTTACATAATTTTAGAAAGGATATGAATAATTCTTAAACATTTAAAAATGAAACAAGAAAAAAAATTAGAAAACAAAACTCAAACCAAACAGGCACTTCACTTTTTTACAATCCCTTCCAAATTCCCCCCTCTTTTTTTGCTGGTAGGTAAAAACCCTCATCTCTCTCCACGATTTTCATTTGTTCTCTCATGATTGGAAGTTCTCCCTCTCTCACGGTTTCCGCCGTTTGCCGTTGCTGTCATTGTGCTACACCTCGCTACTTCATTCTGCTTCAGTAGGTGGTCCCTCTTTACTCTGTATCCCACCCAAGGAATTTTGGTTTGGTTTTATTTATATTAATACATTTTCCTCCACTCGGTTTTGGGTTGGAATTCTAGTATTGACCCAGGTTTATCTAGTTCTAGATTTGATAAGAATTTGTATGGAACTGACTTGGTGCAATCTTATCCTTAAGCATGAGATCACCCATGAAGATGGATTAATGGCTCTCTATTTAGGAAATAGATTAACTTGTTTCATATCATACACAAATTGAAAAGGATATAAGATGGCAATGATTTCTAGGGTTTTAAATGCCCAAAATTGCTATTCTATATTTGAAGAATGTAGTAGAATGCTTTTAATAATGTCTGTGATAAGTTTTGGTGTTCTAGTGGCTTCATATGAGGAGATTGATATTAACTGGATTGGTTTGGTTTACCAAATGGGAGGTGTTGTTCGGGAAGCTTTGAGGCTTATATTCATGGAGATTTTTGTTAAAAGGAAGGGTCTCAAACTAAACCCTGTTTCTGTCATGTACTACGTTAGTCCCTACAGGCATGTATTTTCATCTGCAAAAGTTTAATTGTTATCATTATTTCTTTCACCATTTGATGTTTATATGCAGAACCTTTTTGCCATGTGAACGGAATCATAGTTCTTGTGCAGTGCTCTTTGCTTGTTCATTCTGTGGATTTTTCTAGAGAAGCCAAAGATGGGTGCCCAAGGGACATGGAGCTTTCAACCTGTTATCCTAACACTCAATTCTCTCTATACTTTTGCACTCAATCTATCAGTTTTTCTTGTGATCTCGCATACAAGTGCTTTGACAATTTGTGTTGCTGGAGTTGTCAAGGATTAGGTGGTTGTCTTACTATCAGCCCTTCTATTTGCTGATACAATGTTGACAATGATAAATCTGTTTGGTTATGGCATTGGTAATTTTTCAATAACAAGTACTTTTGTTTTGGGTTTTCACTATAGTTTATTGTCTCAAAATTTGATATTAGTATTATGATATTTATTTATATATTCAGTATGTCCTTTGTATATTCTCAATGTTGTACTGTTTATATTCTAGTATTATAGATTGTTCACATTGGAAATCAATTCCAAGAAAGTAGAACAAAAAACTGCAGTCTTTCATACTTTAAAAACGACATTGTATAGGTGGTTATCCTTTGTATTATCCATAAAAATTTATTTTTCTTGAGCTTTATAAAAAATTTGCGTTTTCAATGTTATGGAATTCACATTTTCTTGATATGGATACTGTTGCTTATCTGACCATTGAGATATGCCTTTTTTTCATATTTCCGCTGGGCCAATGCTCGACATATTGTGTGTTGCATTTGGTTTTCTCTTTTCCTGTACTTTTTAATGTATTATTTTTTTTTCCATTCTCTGATAAAAAATACTATTGTTTATTTCATCTGCATTTCAGATAGTGACCGTGCTTAGGATCTGGATGAGAACCCTGTTGATCACTTAGAAAAGAAATTTCAATTTTAATGTACTGCAATAATGTTTCTGCTGTCTTTAATACTATTTGTGCAAGACAAAAAGATATTTGATTTAATTTTTTTTTTTGATTAGACATGTGATTTCATGAAATAGAGATTACCTATCTAGGAAGCATGGACATGCCTCCTAGGTCGGCATGTCAATGTCTGACATGTGTCCAATTATGCCCTTTTTTAATTTTTATTTTTTAAAAAGCAGACATGCTAGCATGTGTGAGGCACATTTGTGGCCTTGGTTCAAGTTTGGGAAAAAATACAGTAAAATGAAAAGAAGTTTTTTATACCAACTAATTACTCCTTCAGGCTTTTTAATTTTTCAAACCATAAAGACTAATAATTTCCAATTTGTTTGTGAATCCTTATGCCTTCTTAGAATAGACTTTAGGGTGTTCTCTGTTATATTTTCAATTTTTTTGCCTCCATGTTTTGAAAATTGTAGTTTTAGTATGTCCGTATTATGTTGCATCTGCATCTTGTTTTTACATCTATGTTTCTTAGATACCTATTGACCTAGCGAAGAAATATGGTTTTTTATGCAGCCATTGCAAGTGTAGCTGCATATAACAACCACAAGTTGAAAAAGGAAGCTTCTCAAGGCTCCTCTGATGAGTCTCAACATGCTGAATCTACGCCATTAACTTCATCCTCAACTATTGAAAGTAGATAAATAGAGAGCGGTCTCACAGTTTAGTCTAAGGTATGCAACTTTAATCGTTCAATTTGACTCTTCCCTCAAAGTGTAAGGAGTTTGAAGTAAGATTTGTGGCACACACTGTTTGACCCTAAGAAGCCACTGGGTATGCACAATTTCGATTTGATAAGGCTCATTTTGTCAATGGGAATTTGTTGACAATGGGATTTATTTAGGATGAGGTAGCTATTTTAGACATGGAAAATAATCCCACAACTTTGTTGGTAATGACCTGTTGCAAGGATTTTCATGTTCAAGGGCGACGACAAGTAGAAGTTAGTGACTTCAACTGAACCCCTAGAACTTTAAAGATCAATATTAAATTTGTAATATTTTAACAGTTTCAATGGTGTGATATATCTAAGTGAACCCCCTATTTTTTTTTCCCCTGAAGCCCCTTCTCTCTGTGTTGAAACTTTGGATTTGATGACTCCAAAGTGCCATCCTTTATGTGTTCTGTTTTTTTATTTTTTTCCAATAATTCTAAAATATTGTGTTTTTTTAATTATATTTTGTATTTTATTTTAATATTGGAGCTAGAATCTGTTACAATTAGTTTCAATCACAACGATTGAATTTAGTTCCAAATTATCACTTGTGAGCTTAATATTATAATATTTTATTAGATTTACTAAAATGAGATGGAATAGAATAAAATGATTTTTATGGAAGAGTTGGCGGCGATGTATTGATTATCCTTTTAGGTTGAGAATTAATATAGAAAGTTTTGCTTTCAATAAATTAAAGACAATCTATTCCAATCCACTTATTGTTTTTCACTAACCTACCAATGGCCTAGGTTTCCTGGGTTGGGTTACAAGTTTTTGCTTAGGTGTTATCGTCCATGCTATGCAATTGCCTCTCAATAAGCAGACTATAAGATGAACTGAACTGCTTTGAGAAGCTCTAGCTTCGGTTTGTTTAGAGCTTTGCCAAACTTGTATTATGTCAAATACATGAACCTCAAGCCTAGACTCCAAGCTTCTTTGTTCAATATGTGAGCTTGATCAATGTGTAACTTGGCTTGTAAGGCCCATTAACATACGGGTCTGTGAGATAATACCTAAAACGAAATCTCGTGCAAAAGTGAATCGGTGTCATATGAGAGGGTCACTATCAGAGTGCAAAGGTGTTCATGCTTTGAGTAATAATAATTTAAGTTGCTTTAGGGAAGCTAGTTGTAGCCCTCCATTAACTTAGCTTATATGGGTGATAGGGAAATCTCAAAGTTGTTTCTAATTATAATAGATGGAAAACGCAAATCCCATATAGCCTTACACTAATTATTTAATTTCATAAACAATAGTGATGCTGTCACTTGAAGTCTTTGACAAATGCTTATTGACTGTTATTCTTATTCTGGGCACCAACTTTTTCTAAATATTTATGAAATATATACCAAATTATGGGTTTCATCTTTTTGGTCTTTTCATGGAATCTAATTATTCGTTGCTTTTGTTGCAGGCAATAAGGTTAAGAAGCTCTGTGACTTGTTCAACATAACTGTGAATAAGAATGTTGTGTTCGGTGATAGCAGTGCCTTGTCCCCCGGAGGGGTACGAATTGGTAAGAACTGTT
The DNA here is from genome assembly GCA_025200525.1 of Camellia lanceoleosa. Classification (NCBI taxonomy): domain Eukaryota; kingdom Viridiplantae; phylum Streptophyta; class Magnoliopsida; order Ericales; family Theaceae; genus Camellia; species Camellia lanceoleosa. The sequence continues at coordinate 159,610,380 of CM045767.1, forward strand.
GATTTGAGGGCATCATTTTACTGATAACAAATAGATCTCACATGAGAATGTGACTGAAATAGTCTTTTGAATTGACTCCTAGAACAACTGACTTTTATGGATTACTATAACATTTTCTCCCATAAAAACCAGTGAATCCAGTAGGGGAGGAAGGAGGTGGACTTGAATTGAAAGTGTGGTTTTTTTATCACTGAATACTTCAGCTCAAACCCATTTACCCCATTTCCTGAGATAAATGATTTAACTAGGCAAAATGGGTTTTATTCGACTGCTCTAGCCATGTGGTACTCAATATTTCATTAAATGCTTAGATGTCAAAGTGGAATTTAAAGAATAATTGATATGAAAACTTGAAGTTGCTTGCTTGTATCCACCAAATTACATGTCTAGTAATTCTGACAGATTTGGTTTGGTGCGCGTGTTTGTTTAGTGATGCAGTAAATTGATTGCTTTCACGATTTAGGTTGATTGCTTTTTAATTTACTCAGAACTTCGAAACTCACTTGTTTTCTGTTGAAATATGAATCAGAAAACCAAATAATGTGACATTCCTTTCTTTGATATAAATGAATGAGGAGATTCTCTGTTTGCATTTACTTCGGCTATGACTTCCAGAGGGTTGTTTGAGAAGGATTTCGAGCAGATTGCAGAGTTCCTCCACGCTCTATGACAATCACATTGAAGATCCAAAAGGAGAATGGAAGGCATGCCAAAAAAAGGCTGAGAAGTAAAAATAGTGTACTCCCCTGTTAGTTTCCCTGTTCCCAGCACTGGACCTGTTGCACTTGCTGGTATTCATAGAAGTAAAAATCTTCTGAGATGAAGAAGCCTTACAATTTTCTTAATTTAAGATCATGTTGCTGAAATGAAGATAATTAGGCATGCAAAACTAAGTAAAACTGAGTTGGTGACATATGTTGTATGCGCCATCATATGATTGCATCCTTTTTCATAATGCTTTAATTTGTTTTTATTTCTTCTACTGTTGCCATTCCCATTGCTTTCTCCTGCAAGTTGAGATAACTTACAGATACTTTGTGCATGTAGATAGCAATTATACCACGCACTCAGCAAGGACATGGATGGCTGAGGCTTGCCGCCGGAGTGGTTGCGCTTTCTCAAAGTATAATTCAGGTGTCTGATCATTGAAATCTCATTCTACTATAATATTTTTTGGCTTTCCTGGGTGTATCATTGTATTGTTTGCTGTCTTTCTTATTTATTTATTTTTTACTATTATTTTGCTAATTTACATATCAGTGCACATTTATTCTTGTACCGATTTAGAGGGTGACTCGACACTGTACAGAAATGGAACTCCTCTGTTTTATTTTTTTTCTGTTACATTTTAAATGAAATCTATATCTGTTACATTTTAAATATGCTGAATGTTTGATTTTAAATTATTTTTTACAATATTTTGGAGTGATGCTTTTGTCTAATACAAACATATTTGTGCATGTCACTCACATTATATAGATACACATTAAAACAAAAACTTGTAATGTGAAGTATCAATTTTTGTTATGTAATGCATAAAGTGAGGACATTTCAAGACCATAGAGACATGACCCCACAGGAGCGTGCTAAACTGCTGACTCAAGTTGCCAGTTTCTTAAGAAACAAGGTTTTAACGAGCAATTTAGGGGAGGGGCATCCCTAGATCGCTCTTTTGGTAAGTCTATCTTGCTTTTTCTTTTTATTTTTCTCATGTTGGTTAGTATATATTGGTTAAAACACAGCTGTTTAAGAAAGTTACACTTGCAACATTGTTAAATTGCTAGTACAAACATTGAAACATTGAAAATGATCATAACACACTAAAATGCTTAGTTTTGTATCGTTTATGTCAATCTATCTTAGTTTGAATTTTGTGAAATTGAAAAGCCATTAAAAACAATCAACCCATATCGATATTTCTCATTTCTTTCTATTCCAAGTTGGAGAAACAGTGAATGAGATAGTGAAGTTGTATCAAAGGGACATCCACTGATAGATAGTGAAATTTATAGAGAAAACTGGAGTTAGTAGAACAAAGATCTAAGTTTCATTGAACCATTCTATATGACAATAAAACTCATCATATTGCTTGATTGTTTTCAATATTGGCAGGTTCATGGGTGTTCATATAACTTGTAAGAACTTGCCCCCAATTAGAGTAGCTGTTGTTTTGTGATTTAGTACAGATGAAAGTCAAATTTCGGTAGAAAATGCATTTTTGCTAAATTGGTTTACTCATATATAAAATTATTTATATATGAGTTTAGATGTGATTGATAATATATTAATGTTTTCCTTTTTTATTTTCTTTGCAGATTGATTTTTGGATGACATTTGGAAGCATACTTGCAAATCAAGATCAAGTGTTAATTTTTTTTGTAGACTGATAATTAGTTCTACTTGTAACTGATCAAGTGTTGATTTTTATTTATTTATTTATTTATTTTTGTGGATTGATACTTAGTTCATTTTGGGATTTGTTTTGATTGTCTTTTTGTTATAGTTAATGAATTGTTATTAAATTTGTTTGATGGATATATTTTGGTTTATAATATCAATTGTTTATTGAATTTTTAGTGGAGTGGTATATAATAGCCAATGGATTTCTTAGTAAAATTCTAACGCTATTGAAATATGAGCAGAGACATTTGTGAAATAATAATTTAAATTGAAATATAAAATATGGAATAATAAGTTTTGTGACGAATTTTTTCGTCGCATGTACTTATTGTGACAAAGTGCTTATTCGTCACCAGTAAATAACTTTTTGTGACAAAATTTGACGCTGTTTATATATGAAAAGTTTTGTTAATTTTGTTGTTTGGTGACTAAAAATTTTGTCATGTATAAATCTTATTGTCACAAAATATATTTCGTCACTTATATCAAACTTTTGAAGACGAAAAATTTCGTCAACTTTACATCTTATCGTGACAAAAATATTTCCTCGCTAATGATCAACATTTGTGACAAAATTTTTTGTCAACTAAAGTTATATATACGGTGCTAAGTAATTATTTGGTGACGAAAATGAGGATTTTTTGTGAAAAAATATTGTCTAATTGGTGACAAAGGTTTTCGTCACTAAAGTAATTTTATTAGTGACGAAATTCTTTTTCCTCACTGTGATCTTTAGTGACGATCATTCAATGACGAAATCGGTGACGAAAATATTTCCTCACAAATATCTATAGTGACGAAATTAGCTCTTTGGTGACAAAAATAATTCGTCATTTAAGACCCAACTTCTTGTAGTGTATCCTTATGTGGATCGTAAACCATTGACTAAAAACATGAGAAAATGATATCCTGACCTTGGAGCTACTTCTATATGTTCTCCTTTGATTTTTCCTTCCCAAAAAACAAAGAAAAAAGAAAAAAAAAAGAAATCTATGAATCAATTTTGTCTTATAGATTAAGTTGAATGTTAGACACAAGTGTATTCGAGATTTCCTCATATTGTGTTTTCGCCACCTGATGACTAGTGTATTTTTATTTTCTTTATTTTTTACCCTGTTTGTATTTTTTGGGTGAACTGTTTTCTTTTTGGTCTAGTTGATGAGATTTGGGTATTACAAACAAATTTTGTAAAATACTGTTTATTCATGTGCTTTTGTGTTTATTTTTGTGTTAGTGATAGAACTATTTTTCAATAAAAAGCCTTTAAGAACATAAGCTGGATAATGGATAAAGATTTTTTCGAAAGCGGGTCTTACCAATAAATTTTGTGAAATTTTATTTATTAATGTGTATTCTTTTTTGATTTTTGTATTTGCTTTTAGTGTTCATGATATATATATATATATATTTCAATTGATATTCCCAGTGTCCAAATGGGAGTTTTTCTTTTTCTTTTTCTTTTCATTTATGTTTGGGAACGTATTTTAGTTTAAAAGTAAAAAATTATTATAAATTGTTTAATTATTATTTTTAGTTTTTATATTTTTTTTATAAAATGTTAAATAGTTATTTAAAAAATCAATTTCCAAATGAGTTCATTTGGAAATTAAGGTTTCGTTTGGGAATATATTATTTTAGTAATTTTTTAAATTTTTACAAAAGGATGTGTAGAAAAGTAGAGCAACCATTTGAATTTTTAATTTTTTGGGCTTCCTTCTTAAATTTGAATTTAAATTCTAAGCAACTGTTTGGCCACGCCACCCTGCACATCTTTGACTATTCTAGTGTCTCGCAGATCTATCGCTATTGATACAAGTTGCCACGTGTTTGTTGATGATTGGAGACCTTCACTAACTTCACAAATTACCCCTTATAAACCATGTGTCAAGTTATGATTGGCTTATACAACATATATGGCCAACATTACCCCTTCCTGGCACTAATATTACCAAAACTTGGTGATATTAATGGATCCATGCGTTATATGTTTTTCGAGGCATATCACCCACGATCTAGGACGTGCATGGTAAATGAATGGTCTTGGAAGTATAACCATCTTCAACCAATGTTCACAAATCAGAACATTGAAATCTCTTTTGCTTTTGAACTTTACTCATACTAATTGAGCAAACGAAGAGACTAATGCTTTCTTTATGGCTAACCAACCCTTCTCCTGCATTGATCAATCATACGAAAAGGCATTGGACAATGATAGCCACCCTCAAAAGAATTTTCATGCATTTATTAGCCATACTTACCCTCCTCCATTTATACAAGTTATGGAGGCTTTCACAGAATACCAACCTGTAGAACAACAACTTGTTCATATGGACCTCGAAGGCTCTTTATTTGCCTTAAAGGTCTCTGCTTCGGATGAGGCTGCCGTTGCCTCTTTTGTAAAGGCTACTGGCTGGAATACTTGGCCAGAATAGTCCCAACCCTAAACAAGGAAGCGAATTCACCATAGACTTGTTAAATTCAATGACCCCACTTTGGTTCCTCCTTTCTCTCACAGCTCAGTGGTACATCGTTATGTACCATTTGATTGCCTTCGTTGCTTAGAAGACAACCTACTTTTAGCATGGTACACCTCTACTTTGCCAACGAAAATAGTGAGGAAGACCCTAATCCAATCGAGGCTCTAGGACTCAGCCCTTCATTTTTGGCCAAGAAGGTAAAGCTTTGTTCTTCTGACTGGCTAGAGTGTGTGAATGAGCCCCAATTCCCTCTTTCTTTTGAAATGGACCCAACTGCACCTCTTCTTCCTCAGAATTCTAACTAGATTAAGGAATTAAAACTTATCCTTTTCAAGGGTCAGCACTTCCCCTCATGTCAAGCCCCAATTCCCCTTACTGCTTACCAGTAGTATAAGGCCCAAACTTTGCTTGCTGTATTCTCCCACCTATCTGTCGAAATGCTTCAAAATGACACCCCCCATAAAAACTTTCTATGGGCTTGCGACGTAGTCTCCCGAAGCCATATCCTTTATTCAATGGCCTAGACAGAACTCTACACCTTCCTAGACCAACTCCCTCTTTTGCTCAACTAGCATAGGAATACCTTGTTCACCAGCGAATCATTAGATGAGATCTTTGCCACTTGTAGTCAAACCCAATATAAAGTATAGAATCTCCTTGAAGAATATGAAGACTTCAAGAACAATGACCTAGCATACGGGGAGTATACCAGCATGGATGAGGTGGGTGAGGTGGAGAGAGCACTGAAGTAAACAAAATTTGAAATGAGGGCCCAACAGCTTTTTTACCAAATAAGGGCACACTAGTTAGAGAAGCCTCATTTAGATAGGATAGAGGAAATGTTAAAAAAGGAACATGTATTTATTGAATTTTGCTGGACTAAGTTCCATGACCTTGTAACCCTTTTCATTCCTTACTTTTATAAAATTGAGAATGTAACCAAATAGGCCCCCTCAATGTAAATGTTTATGTTAATAAAATATGAGTTTCTTTGTTCCAATTACATGGTTTTATAGTTTTATATTTTCTTAATATGTATGCCTTTAATTTCAAGACTCATATTTAACAAATACTAGCTTCGAAGTAACTCATTCCTTTCGAAACCAAATCAAGCATTTCCAAGCACACTTTTTCTCTTCTAAAGATAGCAGAATGTTCTTCGAAGGAAATTCTCTTGGTTAGAATGTCCAAAAATGTACTTCCAAGACCTTCGAAATGTTGAATGGATCTTGAAGTCCACATGGGTCGAATAAAACCTGAATAACTTGGAACTACTTAACCCGTCAGACTAAATGGGCAACTTGGACAAAAGGTAAAAAACCCCTAACTTTCACACTTTTACCTATTCACTTGTTCATTTCTAACTCTTACTTTCATTCTTACTCACTTCAATTTATTTCTTCTCTTACTTCAGTTCTCATCCCAACTCTCACTCTTCTCCCTCTTACTCTTATTTTTTTCATTCTTCTTTCAATCCCTCACCAATGGCTGTTACTTCTTTCGCAAATCTGCCAGTTATTGAACGCTTACATCCCTCAGTGGCTTTGAAAACGCAATTGATGGAAGGATCTTTGTCCCTCGCCACCACGCACAAGGGGAATATGTTCTTGGCCCCATTTTTAAGGAGGTTTCTGCTACACTTCCTCCATTGTATCCACGCTCGGAGGATCACTACCTCCTTTACGAAGGAAAGCTCAATTGGGGGGGGGGGGGGTTGGAAAACCACTCGAACTCATCGTTGCTGGCCAACATTGAAGATGGAATACAGAGTCATAGAGGCTAGGGAACAAGACCTAGAAGACCTCTACATTCTCAACACCTTCCGACTTTCCAGGTTCATAATTCCTGAGGACCCCTACCTTATACCTACTGCTATTTGTTTTTGGAATCATACTTTTAACTTTTTTTTAATCCGGTGAGGTATGATGGCCTCCACCGTTCTTGATATATGTCATTTTTTAGGGCTCTCACCCATTGGTGACCCCGTCGGTCCTAATTACCTAGACCTTAAGGTCTTCTTTGTTGTTCCTTCTTCAAATTCTTCCTATAGTGACTTCGTAGCAGCAGAGAATAAAATGGAAGGTCCTGTGACTGATCGAGAGTTATTTTCTTTTATCCTTTATTGGCTTTACAAATTCCATTTTTGTATCTTCTCTCAAAGGATAATACCTGAATTTGTCCTCCTTGCCAAGGCTCTGGCTTCGAAAAAGAGGATAGCCTTGGCCCCTTACGTTCTGGGCCATGTATATAAGGTTTGTTCTCAATTTTGTGAGAGGCCTCTAGAGACTAATCAAGGAGGTCCAATTTGGGTACTTAAACTATGGTTTTTTACCTACTTTACTGACTTTCATTCCTATTTCCTAAAATTCTTGGTGCAAGAGCCCACCAAATATGGGGAAAAGTATGTCAGAGCCTCACTATACCTTTCTAGTTATGCCTACTATTTTTCTTACTTCCATCAACTTCTAATTTCCATGTGCCTTTCCTGTCCATTCAAGGCTAATATAGGGCTAGCATGGTTGAGGGCCCTTTTGACTGATACCACCTGCTCCAGGCCTATTCATAAGGAAATATTGGCTTCAATTTTGATTCTAATGGATCTCTTTCTTGGCACTCTAACCCCCAGAGCCTACAAATACATTTCTGAGGTATATTGCCCCTCCTAGTTTGCAAGGCAGTTTGGGTTTACTTAGAGGATCCTTGTCCCTCTCTACAACTTTTTTAATTCTGACCTTGAGACCAAAAATTTGAAAGTGCCAAAATCTAGGTTGGACAAGGCCATAATCAAAGTTGTACATGGTTTCTCCAACTTTGAATTTGTGCCCTTCACCAATCACAATGGGGTTATGAAGAGGTTCCAAGACTGGTAGACAACCAATATGGAGGTGGACCTTACCACTCCTACTTTGGACTTACTGAAGGAGCTGTGCCATCCCAAGGTGGAAAAACCACAACCAAGGAGACTGGCATCACCATAGCTTCCACCCCTGCTACCTCAACCCCTGTTGCTTCAACTCCCTTACCCAGAAATACTAGGGCTTCTTTTAAGAAAGGTATAGGCTTTGTTATTTCTTTTGTCTTTCATTTCCCTCTTCTATATTGTTATTTTAGTCAGTGTTTCTTTTAATGGTATAGGTGCTTCACAAGAGTCTTTACCTCAAAGAACACAAGCCCTGGAAACACTGAAGGGCAAACAACAGGAATTAAAGAAAAGAAAGGCCCAACTCAGACTTGAGCCTGTAGAAGAGGCACCTAGGGTTTCTTCATAGGCAGAGGAGGAAGAAAAAGAAAAATCTCCTCCTAAAAAGAAGAAAGATGCCACTTTCTCCTACTACCAAACTCATAATGGATTTTTCTTATGAAGCAGCTGCCAAGGCAGTACAGAGGGAGCAAGCCAAAAAGGTGATAGCCTTCCAAAGGTCAGAGAAGAAAAAGCAGCAAAAGATCTCAAAGGAGGAAGTCGTTGTTGCTGAGGCAGCACAAAAGGAGGCTGCAACGAAAAGTAGAGCTGTTGAACATCATACACTTTGCAGCTCTCTAACTATCACTACTACAACTGCTGGTGCTAATAATTATCTTCAGCACTTTATAATGCCTTATGTTTTTCAAATCTTTTGTGTTAATATTGTCTTAGCACTTCTTTTGTTTCGAAATGCAGTAGCAAGTAATCTACTCCTCTTTTTTTTCAATACTAGCCCTTTTTTCCCTGACTAGAACTGAAAGGCCACTTTTGAGTCCTTCTGAGCTAAAAGAAACCCTAAAGCGAAAAGGATAAGTAGAGTCTAACCTGCTAATGAGTATAGAGCCCTTCTAAGCCATATTTCCAACCCCTACCTCTACACTCTCCATAGCTTCTTCCTTAATTCCTTCGAGGCTTGATATGCCAATCACCATATCTTTCCCGACTTTTAGTCCTGCTGAGCTGCATAGTTTGCCCTTGGTATCCATCGCCTTATCCCTGCATACTCCTTTATCCTTTAGATTCTTGGCTACCTTTTTACCTTTTGAGAATACACATGTTGTCGCTCCTACTTCAGTGGGAACAGGTACTTCTAGGGGTGACACTGGTGGTACACCAATTCTTCCTCTACTACCCAGCTTTAGTCCCTCTTCCCTAGACTTGCTGGTAGCCAAGACAATGGATGCTGCTAAGGAATCCTTCTCTCCTTCTCTTATACCAATGCTTCCAGCTATTCCTTCCACAAGTGACCCTTCTGTAATGCCATTTTCTGAAGAGGAGATGGACATCTTCGAAATTCAGCTAGCAAGCTTATTTGACATATCCACACCAGCCCTACCAAATGGCAGTGAGACTGAGCCACTAGTCTTGGCTGATTCTTTATTAGAGATAATCAAAAGCTCATCTGTCGTTGAGACCATCACTCTCCTTCAAGTAGACATGGGCACTTGCTTGGAGTTACTGACAACCTCCATAAGAATTCCATTTGAAGCTTTGCAAAAGCCAATCATTAAGAATGGATTCCTCAAATGCTATCAAGTACTCAATCAATCCAATGTTTCCTGTAGAAGCCATTTAACCTAGGCAGCATCAACCATGGAATTCTATGTCAATATCTGCCAAATGGCTATAACTATAGAGAAGGAGCTGTTAAAAGATAAGGAGTTTGTCTCCCACATTCACTCTGAAGTGTCAGTACTAAAAGGGCAACACTCCTCTATTTCTCAACTTCAAGCTCAATTATTGCATAAGAAGACAGAATTGGAGAAAGAGTTAGCAACAGTCAACTTGGCTTTAAAGAAAATGCAAAGAGGCTGCATACTACTTACCAGGGTCAATTCAATCACAGGTAGGAGATGAACACAGCTATACAATTGTTTCCATCACTTAAGAGTAGAGACCTTATTGTAATGGAACAATTGAAACGTTGTAATGAATTTTGGGCCAATTTATGGCACAATGTACTTAAATTTTTATAAAATGACACATTATTATTTACATAAGTGTTTATTATTTCTCCTTGATGTTCCCATATAGTGTCTCTATACTCCTTGTGTCTACAGTTGGGTAATAAGGTTTCAAATATCTGCCATTAATTTTCTTGGAATGCACATATCCATTTAGATTTTTCAAATGGTAAGCTCCTCTAGGCAAGACTCTATGGACTTGGTATGATCCCTTCCAATTAGGTGACCATTTGCTAAACTTGTGACTTTTAATTCCTATTGGAAGTATTGTTTTCCATACTAAGTCCCCTTCATTAAAGCTAATGTGTTCGGACCATTTTATTATAACTTTTGGCTGCCTTTCTCTTTTGTAAAATGATATTATTTAGTGCCAAAATTCTAGCTTTATCCACACCTTCTAACTCTAAATGCATGCTTTGATGATATTGATCAGTACTTAGATGATCTTGGCATTTGACCCTTAAGGACTTTATATTGATTTCCACAGACAAAATTGTATCGTGCCCATACACCAAGGTATAAGCGGTAACTCCTGTGCTTGATCTTTAGGAAGTCCTATAAGCCCATAATACATCTAACAATAAATTGTGCCAATCTCTAGGATTGTTTTCCACAACCCTCTATATTCCCTTTTTCAAGGATTTGTTAGATGACTCTGCTTGTCCATTTGCTTGTGCATAATAAGGGATGGAATTAATAAGACTAATTCCAAATTCTGCTACTTAAGCTTTTACTAGCTTTCTATCAAACACAGTCCCATTATCCACAGTTATAGTCTATGGAATACCAAACCTATAAATTAATTCCTTGATGAAGTCAATTACCTTTGTCTGATCTACAGTCTTATAAGGCTTAGTCTCAACCCACTTAGTAAAGTAGTTTGTGGCCACTAGAATAAAACAATGTTGCTTCAAAGAAGGTGTCCATTACCCACCCTCTAAATGGCCAAGGCTTCACTACTATATGTAGATCAGTTATTAGAACATGCCTTATCATACCATGCCCTTGACATGGTTGGCAACCTTTTGCATACTCTATGCAATCCTTAAGGATGATTGGTCGGTAATAAAAATGCCTTCAAAGCAACCATCTTATCTTAACACCAAGCTGGTGAGCACTACAAATGCCTTCATGTACCTCAGCCATGGAAGTCAATGCTTTCTTTGGTCTTAGGCACTCTAATAGAAGACCATCTGCCCCTCTTTTATAAAGAGCATTCCCATACACTATGAACTGCATTGACTGTAGTTTAAGCTTTCTGCTGGCCTTCAAAGAAGAGCCAGTCAAATACTAAATGATTAGATGTCTCCAATCCTACTCTTCCAAGTCATTTTGATTAGCTTCTACCAATATACCTCGTTATGCTAAAGGTGATATCAATTTCTGGTATGTTGCTTGGCTCATGTCTATTTGAGTATAACCTATTCTTTTGAAATTCAAAGCTTTCTAGGCCACATAATTGGCCTTGTGATTCATGAATCTGGGGATGTAAGTTACATTTGCCACTTGGAAGTGGGAAAACAAATGTATAGTATCAACATAGTATGGCAACATGCTTACACTTTGACATTTAAAGACCCCTTTTACTTGATTAATTACCAATTAGGAACCTCCAAATATGTTAACTACATGATCTTGTAAACCAATAAATATCTCAAGTCCCATAACCAAGGCTATGTACTCAGCTTGATTATTGGAACATGCGATCTCATCAATTCTGAAACCATGTGTGGTTTTTGTCCCTTGTGGTGATTTAATCACAAGACCAATTCCAACTAGACCATTAGCCTTTGATCTATCAAACCACATCTGCCATAGCTCCAAATTTGCTATGTCAAGTTCCATTATTTCTTGACTTTCTGTTTGATATGGATGATCAGCTAAAAAGTTGGCCAATACCTGACCTTTTACTGCCTTTTGGGGTAATATTCCAAATGAAATTCTGATAAAGTTAAAATCCATTTGCCCATTCTTTCTCTTAATATAGGTACAGATGACATATACTTAACCAAATATGTGGTTACAATTACAAAGACAACAGTAGGCAAAAGATAATATCTTAATTTTATTGCTGCAAAGTACAAAGCTAGACACAGCTTTCCTACAGCTGAGTATTTACATTCACAAGAGTTTAAAAACTTACTAAGGTAGTAGACTGCTTGTTCCTTTCCCTCTTTATTATCTTGAGCTAGAAAAACTCTCAATGATTCTTCAGCTGCAGCAATGTATAACTTCAAAGGTCTGTCATTCCTTGGTGGCATTAGCACTTGAGGCTTGGCCAAATAGGTTTTTATTCTTTTGAAAGCAGCTTGATGCTCTGCTGTCCACCTAAATTCTTCTTCATTTTTTAACTTCAACGGAGAAGAAAAAACTTTAGTTTTTCCAACAGTGTTGGAAATAAATCTTCGAAGAAAATTAACCAGACCAAAGAATATTTGTAATTCTTTCTTACTTAATAAAAGTTTTGCCTCAATGATGGCTCTAGCTTTGGCTTTGTTTTGATCAATCTGTATTCCCTTTTTGTGTACTATATACCCCAAGAAGTTTTCAGCTGATACACCAAAAACATATTTGAATGGATTGAGCTTTAATTTGAATTTCCTCATTCTTTCGAAAATTGCTATCAAGTGGGCCAGATGTTCTTCCATAGATTGAGATTTTACAACAATATCATCAATGTAACACTCTAAATACCCTCCAATGAGATCATGGAAGATGGTGTTTATTTCCCTCTGATATGTTGCCCCAACATTCTTTAACCCAAATGACATTTTAACCCATTCGAAGGTCTTAATGTTCTCAGGAAACCTGAAAGATGTCTTGTGAACATCCTCCTCTACTATGCATATCTGGTTATAGCTAGAGTGTCTATCCATCATAGACAAGCTCCTATATCCTGTTGAACTATCGACCAACGGATCTACTACAAGCATGGGGTACTCATCCTTTGGAGTTGCCAAATTCAGATTTTTGAAATCAATGCATACCCTCAATTTGTCATTTTTCTTGATCACAGGCACAATATTGGACAACCACTCAAAAGACCTAGTTGTTCTGACAAAGCTTGCTTTGAGAAGTCTAGCAATCTCCTTCTTCACCTTCTGAACCACTTCAGAACTCCTTCGTCTAGGTTTTTACTTGTATAGCTTAAAGTTTGGCTTGACTGGAAGTCTATGTTCTACCAATGACCTGTCCACTCCAGGTAGATCATCGTAAGACCAAGCAAAACAATCTTTATATTGTTTTAGGATAGCCAATAACTGGTCATTATCAATGGGATCCAACTAAGCACTAATGTAGGTATGTTGTTGTATTGAAACTTCTTCTAGATTGACCTATTCCAAAGGATCTTGCATCTGAGTGCTTACCGATGCTTCTCCTTTAGCTTCTTTTAGCTTCAAAACAACTAGGGATGCAACTTGGGCGGGTTTAACCCGAGCAATCCGAACTCAGCCCGAATTTTTTTAGGACTTGGACAGGATATTTCAAATTCAATACAAGCTTGGACAAAAATTCAAAAGCCTGAATTAAATTTGGAAGGGCTTGGGTTAATACATCAAACAACCAGAGCAACCCAAAGTTCGAATTATACATATATAGATATATAAAAATATTAGATATATACATAAATTATTAGCCATTACATGATATTAAAGTAATTTAGATTATTAAATTATATTGAATATATATTATATATAAAAATAGGGAAAATTATTGATAAATCCTATTTAGAAGTGTTTTAGCCCAAGAAGTCCATGAAGGAATTTTTTAACCCATTTAGTCCCATGTATGTATAATTTTATTCCATAAAGTCCTTTTTCTTGATTTACACTATTTTCTTGGACACTTATGCCCTTATATTTAATTTTGATACCCTTATAAATATTTTTTGAACGATTAGCAATTTATGATGTGAACATTCATATTTTAAAATTGACATTGGTAGGAATGTAAAATTGGCCCGTGGACGGCCCGAAACCCGTCAGCGAGCCGGGGCGGGCCCGGCCCGTTGACAATGTAAATATTCACATTGACATGTTAACATTCACATTAATAGAAGTGTAAAATTGGCTCGCATCCCGTGGCGGCGCGAAACCCCTCCGCAGTCCATGGGCAGCTTGGGGTGAGCTCGGTCCGGGCTTTTGACAATGTGAATATTCACGTTGACAATGTGAATATTCACATTGATAAGAGTATAAAATTAGTCCGCGGCCCATGGGCGGCCAAAAGCCCGCCCGGGGCGGGCCCAGGCCGGGCCGGTCCGTTGACAATGTGAATATTCACATTGACATGTTAACATTCACATTGATAAGAGTATAAAATTGGCCAGCATCCCGTGGGCAGCCAAAAGCCTGCCCGCGGCCCGGGACGGGCTCGGCCCGACCCGTTGACAATGTGAATATTCACATTGACATATTAACATTCACATTGATAGGAGTGTAAAATTAGCCCGCGCCCCGTGGCTGCCCGAAATTCGCCCACGGCCCATGGGCGGGCCCGGCCTATTGACAATGTGAATATTCACATTGACATGTTAATATTCACATTGATAAGAGTATAAAATTGGCCTGCGTCCCGTGGCTACCCAAAACCCGCCCACGGCCCATGGGCAACCCGGGGCGGGCTCGGCTCGGCCTGTTGACAATGTGAATATTCACATTGACATGTTAACATTCACATTGATAAGAGTATAAAATTAGCCTGCGCCCCGTGGTTGTCCAAAACCCTCCCACGGCCCGTGGGCGGCCTGGGGCGGGCCCGGCCCGGCCTGTTGACAATGTGAATATTCACATTGACATGTTAACATTGATATGATATAAAATTGGCTCATGACCTATGGGCGTAAAAAGTCCGCATGACTGGGACGGGCCCGGCCCGACCCGTTGACAATGTGAATATTCACATTAACATGTTAACATTCACATTGATAAGAGTATAAAATTGGCTCGCAGCCCGTGGGCGGCCCGAAGCCCGACCGCAGCCCGAGGCGGGCTTGGCCCAACCCGTGACAATGTGAATATTCACATTGACATGTTAACATTAACATTGATAGGAGTGTAAAATTTGTCCGCTGCCCGAAGCTCGCCCTCAGCCCGAGGTAAGCCTGGCCTGACCCATTGACAATGTGAATATTCACATTGATATGTTAACATGCACATTGATAGGAATGTAGAATTGGGCCACGGCCCGTGGGCTGTTCGAAGCCCACCCATGGCTCGGGGCAGGCTCGTTTGGGTTCGAGCCCGATCATGTCCGAGACCCTAGGCTAGGGCCTAGGCCATCACTTTAAAGCCCGGCCCGGCCCATCGGCCCGCTTAAGGCCCATTCAAGGCTCGGTCTGAGGCCCAGCCCACTTGAGACACAATATCTTTTTTTGTGGAAAATAATAAAATTTTGGTAGAAAAAATTAAAAAGAATTAAAAAAAATGGCCGGCATGGGCCCTACTAAGCTCGAGCCTAGGCCCAGCCCACCGGCTCGACCGAGGTCGTTGCCTTCGGCAGCCAATTTACACTCCTATCAGTGTGAATATCAATATGTCAATGTGAATATTCACATTGTCACGTCAATCGGCCGGGCCTCCCACGGGCTGTGGGCTAATTTTACACTCCTATCAATGTGAATGTTAATATGTCAATGTGAATATTGACATTGTCACGGGCTGGGCCGGACCGGGCTCGCCCCAGGCAGCCCACGGGCTTCGAGCCGCCCATGGGACGCGAGTCAATTTTACACTCTTATCAATGTGAATGTTAACATGTCAATGTGAATATTCACATTGTCACGAGCTGAGCCGGGCCCGCCCCGGGCAGCGGGCGGGCTTCGGGCCTCCTACGGGCCGCGGGCTAATTTTACACTCCTATCAATGTGAATGTTAATATGTCAATGTGAATATTCACATTGTCACGGGCCGCCTACCGTCATGAGCCAATTTTACAGTCTTATCAATGTGAATGTTAATATGTTAATGTGAATATTCACATTGTCACGGGCCGGACCGGGCTCGCCCCGGGCTGCGGGCTAATTTTACACTCCTATCAATGTGAATGTTAACATGTTAATGTGAATATTCACATTGTACATGGGCCGGGCCCCTACACATTGACGATATGAACATTCACATTGACGGTGTGAACATTCACATTAGGGGTATTTTGATAATTATGTCACCCATAGGACTTATTGAAACATAAGAAAATAATATGAACTAAATAGAACATAAGTACATACATTAGGGGTATTTTGGTAATTATGTCACCCATAGGACTTATTAAAACATAAGAAAATAATATAAATTAAATAGAACATAAGTAGATAAAAAGGGTATTTTGGTCTTCTTATCTCAAATAGGACCTAATGGAATAGTAAAAAAGAATATGGGTTGAATGGAATATAATTAAAGATGGATTTATGGAAAAAGCTCCCATAAAAATAACATAAAATCTTTTTTTTTTATTTTTACTTGTAAAAAAATAAAGGTATTAATTTAATAATGTAGCTGCAAAAAAAAAAAATCAAAATACAATTCGGGTTTAACTTGGGTTGAGCTTGGGCAGGCAACCTCGGGTTACAATTCGGGCTTGGGTGGGCCTTGGTAGATCTCAGCACAACTCAGGCTGGGCTTGGACAACCTCCTAACCCGACTGAACCCGCTCGAGTTGTACCCCTAAAAACAACTTTTTCAACCTGGTCTATTACAACCCTTCTTGGTTCAACATCTTTATTTTCTTCTTCATAGACAAAATTTGTCTGTAAAGCTTCTGTTTTCTGTATTTCATGGACTTTAGTTTCAATGTCCAATGCACAATACTTACTTAGAGCCAATGATTTGGCTTTTTGTTGCTCATGGTTGTAGCCAATCATCACAGTTTTCTTTTCTTCTTCCTAGACTTTCTGGACTATTGCCTCAATGTCCAATGTGAAGAACTTGACTAAAGCCAATAGTCAGGTTTCTCGATCCTCCTACTTACAACCAGGCATTGTTGGTATCTTTGATGATGTAGTTATATTCATCATCAACACTTTCTTATACCAAATGTTTCAAGTGTGCCACTTCCTCATTAGTCGTTACTTCGGCTATTGCATCAGACTTCCTTAGCATGCTTAGTGGAACCATCCCTTCAGTATACAACTTTGCTTATGCAAAATCTACACATGCCATGAAGGGCAGTGGGTCTGCATTTATTTCCTCTGTTTCTCCATTGCTCAGGGCTATCACCACTTTCTAATGTAAAGAGTAGGGCACACACTTGTTGGTATGGATCAAATCTCTACCAAGCAAGGCATTGTACTTGGGATTACTGTCTATGACAAAAAATGCAGTCATACAATCCCTTATCCCTACACTCAGATTAATGGATAGTATGCCCTAGGCCATCTGCTTGTCCCCAGCAAAATCAACAATGGTTGTACTCATTGGGATCAATCTAGGGTTTCTCTTACCCAATTTCTTCAAAGATGCACGAGGAAGCAAGTTTACTGCTGCCCCATTATCCACTAATATCTTGTTCATCTCTATCTCATTGAAGTATGCCTTAATGTACAAGGGTTTAACATGTTGAGTTGTTGTCAATATGGGATATTCAAAGGGGTATGATAGGGTAACTATGCTTACCTCTTCATTTTCTTCATCAGTCTCCATAGGCTTGGCTACTTCAGACTTATCTTGGACTATGCTGGTTTGGGAATCCTCACCGAAGACTTTTATAGGATCATTCTCCTGACCCTCGTAGTTTCCTTCTTTAGCTTGAAACTCTTGCGACAGCACGTAGACCATATTGATTGGCATTGGGAAGAATGAGTCAAACTGTACTACTGGCTATACCTGCTTCCCTTTTGTGTTGGTCAGACTTGATTCCTAGGATGCATCTTCCATGTTGCATTCTAGAACCTCTAAGTTAGTAGGTTCCATAGTAATAGTCTGTTATTGGTTTGTCCTGAATATGAACTCTGTTTGTTCGGCTATGAAGGTTTATTCTTTAAACATTTCTTCTTCAGCCAATATCTTTTCTTGACCTGGCTCAGTTCTTTCGTCTGCCTCAGTTCTTTCGTTTGTCTCATTATCATTATCACTTACCATTAAGGCCTTTTCAAGGACTGCCAAACTCAATCTCTTTGGTTTTTAGTTCAACATGGACATTAGCCAACTTCTCTCTGTTGGCACTTCTGTCGATCTTGGGATTAGGCTTTGAACTATCTCTTTCTCCCATTTGACCTCTTGATTGCGCCAAAGAGGTGCCCTCACCAGCTCCCTTTAGATCCTTTTGGTATTTAGTGAACCTTCATTGGATTTTTCTCCTCTAAGATTTGGAGATCACAGGAACCATATCTGGTTCTTTTGACTTTCGATTTTTGAGTAAGACCTAATTATTTGGAGCCACCAAAGGGGGCTTGATCATTCTGTCCTTGCCTATAAAGGCCTTCTCCTGGGTTGTTATCATTTTAGATTTGTTTTGCATGACAAACCAGTCTAGTACTCTTGGAACCCATGAACCCACTGTGCCAATCATTGGGCTTGCTATAAGGTCTCTTACCCATTGACAAATTCCTGGTGTCTGGTGGCCCAACCAAAGATGGCTGCTGGCTAAGAGCACTTGGGTATGCCCTCTTGTTATAGGTGCTGACTAGCCTATGATCTTTCTGCACATCTTTGTAGTATTGCTTCCTATCAATTGAAAGCTCTTTTAGCCATTTGTAACTCAGCCTGCACCTAGGACACATATGCTGCATAACAGCTGTTTCGAGCGAGTCATCATTTAAAGTTTCTTCGCTGGAATCATCCTCTTGGCCCACGAAGCTTTGCCCACTTGATGATGATCCCTGTGTGTTCTTCTTAAAGGAAGTTTGGCTGGCAACATGCATCTGCATGTTGACCTCATCCAATTCCTTCAAGGAGAGGCTCTTCTCTATATTTTGGGCAAGGAAGTTTGGTACGCCAACATTGGCTGCTGCTTCTCTAATTTCTGGAAATGGATCAATGTCAATCCCTATTGCCTTTTTCTGCTTTGGTTGGGAATTTCAATCTTCCTTTCCAATTCTGCTGTTGAATCCTGTCTTGAAAAATAATACAATTTTTAGTTGAGTGAGACCAAGAATTATGCCATTTATAATATATTTTTTCTTTAATTTCTTCTAAAGTTGGGATCTTGACTCTCTTAGGCAATTTTAGAAAATTTGCTATTAGCAAGTGATCAAATATGTCATATGTTTTTGATATATCAAAAGAATATTTCTTGTGAAAGTCTTTCTTTTTAAACTTCTGATCAATGGTAATGTCCTTTTTAATTAATGCTTCGCAGGTCATAGACTATTTTCCTATGATCTCCGCTGCATCAATTTCAAAATTAGGGTCTTTATAATAAATCCTATACGATGCATTACTTTAATCTTATTCTTCCTTAAGTAGAGTTTCATATCTAGTGACTTTATACGTTAATTCTACTAGATCTCGAAACTCTATAAAGTCAAACTTCTTTTGAAACTTAAACTCTAGCCCATTTTGAGCTAACCTCACAAATTCAGGTTCAGGTAATATGACCCTATATTTCTTTCGTGCTTTTTTGAATCTGAGAATGAATTAAGCAGCTTTCTCATCAAGCCTTTAGCTCAACCTTGCCAAGTTTGCCATAGATACTTCAAACTCTATTTGAAAAAATTGGGCATAAAACACTTCTTCCATTTGTTGCCAAGTTTAAATAAAACCAAGTATAAGGTTTGTGTACCATACAAAGGCTACCCCAGTTAAAGAGTTTGGAAGGAGTCTCAATTTCATGTAATCATTGTTGATAAATTTACCACATTGGCCTGTAAATCTTGCAATGTGTTCGACAGTTGACTAGTTTCCATTCTCATAAAAAAAAAAAAAGGGGGCAAAATCTGGTATCTTATATTCCCTTGGGTATTCATGTAACTTATCTACTTATTTTGGGTAATGTTTTCTGTAGATAGGGGTTTGGACCTCCCGGGCCATAGGTTCACAAATTTCCCTGACAATCTGGCTTATTTTGGGAAGATGATAAAAAGTGGCCTTTTGACTTTTAACTAGGTTTTTGGCTTTTTTAGACAAATGATTTGGGAAGTTGATAAAAAGTTATTTTTGACTTTTTTGATTAATATTTGTTTATAATGTCAAATCATAATAAAATAACCAAACTACCCCCATTTAATTTAAAATATTTACAACTTCACCCACATAGCACATTTTGACCCATAAGTGGTAGAATTGTAATTTCACCATTAGCTAAAAATCAACTTCCCAAATGAAAAAAATGCAAAAAAAATCAACTTTTGACTTTTGTTACGAACCAAAAAAAGTGACTAAAAACTATGTTATCAAAAGAGACCAATGTCATTGATTTGGGCTTCCCTCCTGAATTTAAATTTTAATTGTAAGCAACCGTTTAGCCACTTCATCCTGTACTTCTTTGACTGTTTCAGTGTCTCGCAGATCCATCACCATTGATACAAGTTGCCATATGTCTATTGATGACTGGAGACCTTCGCTGACTCTCCAAATTACGTGTCGTGCTGTAATTGACTTGTACAAAATATATGGCTAACAAAAAGTCATATATTTCTTAACTTTTTGTTTCTAGTAAAAAAAATTAAATTTATATTAAAAATATTTACTGTTCAAGTCCTTTTTAGTTTAGAATAATCTAAAAAAATATAAAAAAAAAACTAAAAATTCAAAAAGTATAGATTTAATAAAAACTAAAAAAGTATAGAGAATCCTAATCCAAAAAAATAGGTAATATCATATTTTCAAAATAAAAAATAAAATACTTTTTGAAAAAGTGTGGGAATCATGGTGGTCCTGCAACTTTATAACATGTCCATCTCAATATGCTGGTTGGGGATACGTACAAATATGATGACTGGTTTTTTATTTTGTCCTTTACTTGGATCATCGTCCCTTGTCCCTTTGTCATCATTGGCTTGCATTATCTTTTTCTTGTGCTGTTTTGTTAATGGAAATGGATAGTCTTTACTGCAAGTGAAAAGTTTTTCTTATTCCTTATTATTCTTTTTTTTTTAAAACAAAATTAATTGGGACGGCCGGTGACGAGAAGGGAGGGGAGAGGGTGGTGCTGGCGAGCTAGGTGAGTATTGAGCCTCCGTTTGGGAAGTGGGCTGGCTCTTTAACTTTTTGACTTTTTGAGCTATATGAGCCTAGATTCAAAAGTTTGGTTTGGGAAGGGCTCTTGGCTTTTTAATTTTTTTGACTTTTTTTGTGAGAGAAGAGTGTAATGATTATGGGGTTGGATGTGATGTTTTGTCTGTTGTGGCTCATGAGCCTATTTTGTCTTTTGTGGCTCATGAGCCCAATGAGCCCTTGCCAAACGAAGGCTGAATCAGGGCTTTAAAAGAAAATTAAAATTTGAAAATAAGGTGTCTAAAAGATATTGAACCAATTTTTAAGCGTATGTTTTGAGACTTCCCTACATTTTTAGTGACAATCCTCAAATGAAGAGAAATCTAAAATTAATACATCCTAGTGTTATATATACAAATTATTATACATAATTCTTATAAATATATGGTAAAAATTGTAATTCTTTCATTCAAAATTATTATAAGATCTATCTATCATGTGTTGGGTGGTCTTGGGCCTCTCTCAACCCCAAAAGCTAGCTCAAGAGGTGAGGCTTTCCCTCACACTTATAAAGTGACCACCAGCCCCTTCCACAACCGATGTGGGATAACCCCAACAATCTCCCCCTCACACATCGGCCCTAGGTCGGAGCAGCGACAACCCGTTTCTCCCGTAGACTATTGGGCTGAGACTTGTTGGTAAACCTGGGCTCTGATACCAGTGTTGGGTGGTCTTGGGCCTCTCTCAACCCCAAAAGCTAGCTCAAGAGGTGAGGCTTTCCCTCACACTTATAAACTGACCACCAGCCCCTTCCACAATCGATGTGGGATAACCCCAACATCATGTGTTTCGTTTAGATTATTTAAATAATTTATTTTCTAAGATCCTTTGTATATATCATTTAAAAAATTAAATTAATTTAATAATCATTACATAATATATTAAATTGCCCTAATATTTATTTTATATATGAATTTTCATTTAAAAACTTCTTAGTCATTTATGCCATATAGCTACATCTGTCTTTCTTCACAGGAGCAGATAATGTGCCGATTTGGCAACATGGTAAAAAGTTAGTTCCAAAAAAGTTACGTCGGCTTTTTTTAGCAAAAAGTCATTTGACAAGAGGAAAAAAAAGTTACATATAAAATTATAATTATACCTTTTATATTATATAGGATTATACATGGGTGAAAATGTAAATTTTCTAAATTAGGTGGGATAGCTTGATCATTTTATAGTGATGTAACATCACAAATAAATATTAACAAAAAAGACAAAAATAACTTTTTACCAACTTCTCAAATCACTTTTAAAAAAAAATCAAAAAGTTTGATAAAAAGCCAAAAATTAACTTTTTATTATCTTTCCAAAACACCCCAATAATTTTTTTGAGTAGTAGTATCACTACATCCACTAAATTTGTTTTATCGGAATTTATCTAGATGAATTATTTTTTGATATAATTTTCTTATTCAGATGAATTTGAGCAGAATAAGTTTAGGAATAATATCGTATGTATCAATTAATATATTAACAAATGATATAATATAATTTTAAAAACTTTAAATATATATAATTTATATAATAAATGAGATTAATAATAATATCAATTAATCTGTTAGTTACTCCCCCAGTGCATTAAGGGTGGTGATTTAGGCCCCTTTTTTTAGACCTCCTTTTGACCCCCTCTTTTCTCTCATTGATCCCTCTTTTCTGCACATCCAATCACCCCTTGACACATGACAAAGGGGAGAGGGTGAGGGGTGCCCCAAAAAGGGATCTCAAGTATTATCCGTGCAAATGTAGAACACAGATAGACAGATATAATAGGGAGAGAAACAAACCATTCTAGAGAGAGTATAGATAGGTAAACTGTCTGCGACTATATGCATGCATTCATGGGTTGCTCTGCTTCTCGTTTCACCAGACCCACCCAACTCGACCAACCCTCCAACAACAACAACCCACCTTCATCTTCTCAATATTCTTCTGATTCCCATTCAACCCCTCCTCCAATCTCTCGATCTCTCTCTCTCCCAACCCCTCTCATCCACCACCCACCTCTCCGCAAAGGCGACTCCAACCACTTCGTCTCTCTCACCTCCACCACCTATGCCTCTCCTTTCCACACCGACCCAATTCAAAACCCTAGCTCTAATCCCAATTTGAACTCTAATTGTCGCTTCAATCGCTCCTCATCACCGACCCACATTGCCAGAACCCAAACCCGAAAAGACCCAAAAGAGCAATCTTCACCTGACTCTGTTATCAACACTTGGGAGCTCATGGAAGGTCTTGATGATATCGAATTTGATGTTGTTCAGAAACCAAATCCTGAAAATCCCAATTCGTTTCAGTACATGGGTTGTAATCGGTCTGCTAAGAAAGTTTGTGATTCATTTGATTCACTGAGTTCTCTTGAAATGGTTGAAAATCCCCATTCGAAGCCGTTATGGAAGCACTTTTCGGAGGAGTCGTTGTTAGCGACAATGGACTCGAATGTGGTTTCGAGATATAGACAAGCATTGTCGTCAAAACAATTGGGGTGTAGAGATACAATGCCCCCAAAAATTAGACCTGTGGTGTCTAGCACTAAGAATGGAGGAGATAAAATTGTTGTGTATTTTACTAGTTTGCGGGGAATTAGGAGGACTTACGAAGATTGTTGCGCTGTTAGGATGATTTTTAGGGCCTTCAAGGTGTGTGTAGATGAAAGGGACATTTCTATGGATTCAGTGTATCGAAAGGAGTTGCAGAGTGTGTTGGGAGGGAAGACGGTGAGCCTGCCGCAAGTTTTTATTGGAGAGAAGTATGTTGGGGGTGTAGATGAGGTTAAGAAACTAAATGAGTGCGGTGAATTGGCAAAGCTTTTGGAAGGGTTTCCAGTTCGGGATTTGGGGTATGTTTGCCGGAGTTGTGGGGATGTAAGGTTTGTGCCATGTCCAAATTGTAATGGGAGCAAGAAGACTTTCAAGGAAGAGGAAGGGAGGTTGACGATGTGCCCGGATTGTAATGAGAACGGGTTGATTCGATGCCCAATCTGCTGCTCTTGAATGCTGGTTCTGATTAGTGAGACATGCATATCAGTATTTGTCATGAGAAGAAAAAAACTAGTAACGAGTGTTTATATTTATGCTTTTAGGGTTATATTTGTGACTAATCTGATCTGTCTATATTGTTTAGCTGTTGATATTCTTGTTCATTGTCTCTTTGGACAAACTTGAAATTAAAAAAATAACGTTATTAGCTTGCTCCCATTCAGTGTGGAGAATTGTGAAGTTTTTTCATGATTGTTAGCTGTGTTGTCTGCTCTTTTTTTTTTTTTTTTTTTTTTTTTGGGGGGGATGGGGTGGGGGAAGTAAGCTTGCTTCTTTGTGCGTTTGATGACTGTGACCAGAATAAAATTGTGTGATGGATTGATTTTTTTTTTTTTTTTTTTGATAAATACATTTTACGACATTGTGCACTTTGGCTGCTTTTGTTGGTGTATACTATTTCCTTTCCATTGATCAAGTGTTCAGTTGTATGGTATTGAATTGTATGTTTTAGAATTCATATCCTTAGAGCATGAACTTTCTATAGAAATTACATGCTCTAAGGGTAATTTGTTTGTTTTTGGTTGTGAGAAGAACTTTTAGGTTTCCCATTGTATGTAATATGCTATTAGAAACAAATCAACCATTAAGAGATACGGAAAGTCTTTGAAGGTTGAAGGACCTTGAAGATTGAAAACCTTGAGCAACAATTTTCTACTTATATTTTACCTGCATTATTTCAATGTTTGACCATAGCAATTTGTCGTGACATGTCAGAATCATTCAGCACCACTAATATGGATTTGTTAAAACTGCTTTCTGATATATTAGCTAGCTTCTGCAGCATATTGATAAAATCAAAGAGGAAAGTCGGGCTGCTGTATGTCAAAGCAGGTCTAACTCTAATTATTTTGTTGCCCAAGGATGTGAAACTACTAATATTTCTTAGTTGCTTATGAGTTCGAATTTTATTTTACAGGACTAAATTTTTTAGAATAATTTGCTGATAATATGCTTTTTGGCCTACACATATTTTCTATTAGGAGAGGTGACTTGTTGAGCTTTCCATATTGTTGTGGCTGCAGTTACTGGATGGTGTAAGATCTGTGTGCGACATTGTTTTATCTGGAATGAGGTTTTTGTTGGTTTTGTGGAGCCTGATTAGTACAGTACATTTAACCACGCAGTCACAAAGAGTATTAAGGGTATTACTTTAATATGTTGATGTAAATCCTATCATATATGTTGTTATCTACACAAGCAGCCCCGTATTGTACTCTTCTCTTTTTTTAGGAGAGTGGAATTGGTGTCTCGTGTTTTTTTGTTTTTGTTTTTGTTTGTGATTGATTGATTCTTCTTGTTATTATGTGTAGTTTATTCCGCTGTCTTTTGCTATTCATTAGTTGGCAAGTTCCATTTTTGTCCTTGGATTAGTTCAGTGATTTGATCAGTTAAGTTCTCAATAGAATATAAAGATGATGCAACAGTATCATACATTTTCCTCCTCCATTTCTGCCATTGTCTGTTGCAGGTCAGTTTCCTCCAGAACACTGCATGTTTTTTTTGATGTAGAAATGAATTTTTATCTAGGCATTTTGATGGTAGAATAAACATAAAGAAATTCACTGACTGTTACACTAGTGTTGCAACTAACATGATAGGTCTTCTACCAAGGCGCTAATCTTTGGGCTTAGCCTTGTGACATTTTCAAGATGAATTTTTCTAACAAGCTTAGCCTGGAGTACCATGTGGCATTGGTGCTCTCGACCAATGGAAAACCAGAAGTTACTAACTGCGGTTGGAGACCTCAAAAAGGGGACCAGCTTGCAACGGGGGAGGGTGCCCAAGAGATTTATGTGTACATGGCCAACTTTGATACGATATGAACCCCTTGAATAAAACTCACTCTTGAAATCAACTTGTGAGGAAGGAGTACCGAAGAGACTTATATGTACATGACTAGGGCATATATTAACCGATCTAGGATTGGAATAAGATCTACCTCCAAGGAGTTTTTTTGTGATCTATTGTGTGCAACTATCTGAAAAAAAGGAGTTGGTTTTATACCATAAATTAGGGAGTATTATTTTGAATGACTTCATGTCTATGGTAAATGAATGTATGAGCTGAACTTATTCCTGGAGTTCTTTCGACTACATAACTTATTATTTGGAGGTGGGACAATTTACTCCAAAATAATTTTTCTTATGCAATATAACTAAAACACCAATTTTTTGGAAAAATATTAAATTGTCTTTTATTGGGTAATTAGTAATTAAACTGAAATTGTAAAACTAAAAAAGTAAATTCGATAAATGGCCCTAAAGTATATCATCGATTTTTATTTGGTCTTTAAATTTTAATTTTATCAATTGCAGTTCTAAACTTTATACATTAATCCAACATAGTCCATTTTTTAACTATTATTTAAGGAACAGACAAAAATTGGTTCTTCAGCTTCATGTCAAGCATTGAATAGTGTGAACAACATTTTAACACATCTATTCATATAAAGGTTATTTTGGAAAGTAGCTTATAAGTTGATTTTTTTTTTTTTTTTTGGAACCAAGAGGTTGGTGGCTTTGTGGTAAGAACATGGGGATTAAGCCCCAAGGTCATAAGTTTAAATCCCCCCCATAGGTCAATCTCTTAGACATAGCACAGTTGGTTAGGAGGTTGGATCTCAAGTTGTCTAACTAATACTTGGTGTGGGTTCAATGCTTCCCCGATGTGCGAGCCCTGACTTAAGTGAAGCTTGTCTTGGGAGGTCGGGGCAAGTTTCCAGGTTATAGTCTCCTCGCTCGGAACGGCTAACAGGACACCTTCGTGATTTCTACAAAAGGGCGCTGCATTGGACCTGCGGGAGAGTAGAGAGGATTTTCCTGTAAAAAAAAAAAAAAAAAGTTGATTTTTTGATTTATTATAAAAAAAAACATTAAAAAAAAAAAAAAACAAAAACAAAATGAAAAGGTGTTGTGATCTAAAGAACCAATAAGCTGGCTTTTAAACTTGTTGTCAAAAGAGGCCAAAATAGTATCAATTAAATATCCAAACATGTTTTTATTAAACTCTCAATGGGCCATTTGTTTTGGATGATAGAGATAGGGATTAAACTGCGATAGATGTGAGACCTATTATAGTAGTGTTTGTTGGCAAAATAAGGAAGGAGATTCATGGTCTCTTGGGACCCATATATTTTCAAAAGTAGGATAGATGGAAATGTTAGTGAGGGGATTAAGTAAAATTATGTTTGTTTTGATGATAATTATTAGTGTGGAAATTGTTAACTTATTTTTATATAAAATAATAAAACAAATAAAAATCATGGTTTTTACTTAACCAAAAAAAAAAAAATTAGTGTTCAAAATGTGCGGCCACACATGTAATAAAAAATAAATAAATAATTTGCAGTTGGCCAGTTGACCGGCCGGTTGTCCCTTTGAGGACCTGTAACACTTTAATCCGAACAGACTATTTCTAAATACCATCTCATTACCCAGACTATTAATCTGCTCGTCCAAGACTTTTCGCAGTTCGAAGGGACTCTCAATCTAGACCTCTATTTCCAAAACAAATATGATATTAATTTATTGTTTATCACTAACAGTCCAATCCAGACTGCTAGATCGAAAATCAAATGGGCCCTTAGGACTATGATAGGTCTTGGATGACAGGATTAGCAAAGGCCTCCAATGGGTTTCAAAACTAGTAAGGGGATTAGTTTGGAAGAAGCCTATTTTGCCCATGTTGTGTGTTGTGTATTTGTGTATTTTTTTTTTTTTTTTTTTTTTTTTCGGGTAGTATTATGTCATCATATATATTAAAATAATATAATACAAAAAAATATTTATATAATATAATTTTTAATATTAAAATTGTGGAGAAGTATTTTGAGATGACGCCATGTGGCTAAGATGAAGCCGAGATGTTAGCCAAGGTGCCACGTGGGCAGATCATGTTTGCTGAGATGTTTAGGGCACTGCCGAGGTATTCTGCGGGAATTTTGGAATCCGAGATATTTGGATAGAGGACTAGAGTCCTATATGACATCAAACTGCCTATGTGGATAGAGATAGGACTCTTGATGAAGTTCATCTTAATCTGAATAGTGTGAGTTGTGATAGATATTATCCTTGTAAAGGATAGAGTCCCATAAAGTCAGACTTCTGGGGGAAGTTAGACACTGATCATTATAAAAGTGAGGCACCCTCGTGGGTCTAAGGTATGTTTTTACGTGTGATATACTGTGAGCAGTAAGTTCTTTCTTGTGAATTTAAGCACAATTTGCTATTTTTGAGAGATATTGATTACTGACTTGACCCAGAGTGCTTCCAGGTGGATGAAGCACCGTCGGATTCTCATTATCTCATACAGGTTGTTGGGCTTAATTTATTCTACCGGTGCTCTCCAACTGAGTTCCCCTTTTGGTTGTGTGGTCAGAAATCAACACCCACAATTTGGCGCTATCTGTGGGAACTTAGTAAGGATAGATGGCCAACAACGGACATGAAGTGAGGATTGGAGATAACATCCATTGTGAGGAGGAGAAACATATGGATCCTAATACTGAAGGAGGGGACCATAACAAAAAATTGCAAAAAGTACATCTTGAGGCGAATAATGTCACCAAAGGTTGAGAAAGGAACAAGAAGGGTAGCCGAGATGAGTACTACTCTGAAAGCGACCTTCAAATATGGAGGGACAGATGCTGGAGAAAAGATGAGGAAACTAAAAGACATGGTGAATAAGTTGACAGATCTTTAGATAGTGGTCAACCTTATGATGCAGAACAACGTGATGCAGTCGACATCTCCATTACAAGACACACCGGCACCAGCAGCCAAAACTGGTGCCCAGGAGATAAGATCTTAGCTTAAATGATTAGGTCCAAGAAGACAAGAGCTCAGCTTGAGTGAGCAGATCCTAGATTTCAGAAGACAAGATCTCGGCCTAGATGATTATGTCCGAGAAGACAAGAGCTCAGCCTAAGTGAGCATATCGCAGATTCTAGTAGACAAGATCTCAAGCTAGATGATTAGGTCCGAGAAGACAAGATCTCAGCCTGAGTGAGCAGATCCCAGATTCTAGTAAACAACAGCTCAACCTAAATAATTAGGTCTGAGAAGACAAGAGCTCAGCCTAAGTGAGCAGATCCCAAATTCTAGTAGACAAGATCTCGGCCTAGATGATTAGGTTCAAGAAGATAAGAGCTCAGCCTGAGTGAGCAGATCCCAGATTCTAGTAGACAAGATCTCTGCCTAGATGATTAGGTCTGAGAAGACAAGAGCTCAGCTTAAATGAGCAAATCCAGATTCTAGTAGACAAGATCTCGGCCTAGATGATTAGGTCTGAGAAGACAAGAGCTCATCCTGAGTGAGCAGATCCTAGATTCCAGAAGACAAGATCTCGGCCTAGATGATTAGGTCCAAGAAGACAAGAGCTCAGCCTAAGTGAGCAGATCTTAGATTCTAGAAGACAAGATCTCGGCCTAGATGATTAGGTTCGAGAAGACAAGAGCTTAGCCTGAGTGAGCAGATCTTAGATTCCAGAAGACAAGATCTTGGCCTAGATGATTAGGTCTGAGAAAACAAAAGCTCAGCCTAAGTGAGCAGATCCTAGATCTCAAAAGACAATATTTCAGGCTAGATGAGTAGGTCCTAGAAGAGAAGAGCTCAATCTAAGTGAGCAGATCCCAGAAGACAAAAAGGAAGCACACAAGATCAGATTGAAGTCGGCCAGGTTTTGTCTGTCGGCAGAAGTCCATCTATACCAAAAGACTTTTACTGGACCTCTATTGCGATTTTTTATACAAAATCCTCGAAAGAGTATGTGGAAGCCATATAGGGGGCAGATCCCTTGCCCACAGAGCTATATTACAGGGATTTTAGTGGCCTTATATGTAAAAGGATACCGAAGCCTATGTAAAGAAGTGTGAAAATGTTGTTACAATCCATGATTGTGCGATAAGACCGAAAAGTCTTAGACTTGCCATGATAGTAGAGTTGAACTAAGTTTGTGATGTTTCATGATGAAGCATGACAAATGACTTAGACTTGCCATGATGGTAGAGTTGAACTAAGTTTGTGATGTTTCAACATAAAACATGATGAATAACTTAGACTTACCATGATGGTAGAGTTGAACTAAGTTTGCGATGTTTCAGCATGAAGCATCACGAATAACTTAGACTTGTCAAGATGGTAAAGTTGAACTAAGTTTGCGATGTTTCGACATGAAACATGACGAATAACTTAGACTTGCCATGATGGTAAAGTTGAACTAAGTTTGCGATGTTTCGTCATGAAGCATGGCGAATAACTTAGACTTGCCATGATGGTAGAGTTGAACTAAGTTTGCGATGTTTTAGTATGAAACAAGGCGAAATTGGCCATGACTTGGTTAGTTTGAAAAGAAAGCCGAGGAGTATGGTACTCTCGGTGCACTAAAGTTAAGCCTTAAATGCTTTGTTTAGGTGAGCCAAACATGATGACCTCAACCTAGAATGTCTAAGAGAGACTTAGGCGATAACCACGTGATGCGTCCTTAACGTGAACATAAGTGGTACTCAAGTTCACATTAGGGGGCATGAAGTGAGAATGAGCATAATACTTGTGAATTTTTTTGAAAATTGATGTTATCCGAGATCATTGACAAGTGATACTATCCAAAATAAGTAAATCCGAGATGATAGTACCGTACTGTACCCGAAGTATAATTGTCCAAGATACGCAACCAGGTTGTTAGACTTGGAAGGGTGAAGTCTTGCCAGAAGATAGCAAGTATAAGTGAAAAAATAGTATTCGTAAAAAAATTCATGAAAAAATGTTACAAGTGCAATTCGGCTAAGATAATTAACAAGAGTTGTCACTCGAGATTTGGATGTACCTGAGGTCCTAGGATCCGAGTTGAGGAACCAAGTTGTCAGATTTGGGAAGTTAAGAAAAATTCTAAGCATGAAAAAATATACAAGGCACAGAGAAGATATATAAAGCACACATGAAAGCAATATTCAACATTTAGAAGAAAAAGTGACAACTTGTTCAAGTATATAAATAGGCACATTGGCCCGACAAAACAGATATTCTTCAAAACAGAGAAAAAAAATACAACTACAAAGAAAAAAGTACAATGGAAATAAAAATTCTTAAGTACTAGGATCTTGTGCATTGATCTCAGACTGTTCAACCTATGTTGTTAGCATTGTTTCGGTCTCGACGGACAACGTGGCAGACTTCTCGGCTGCAATTTCATCGTCGATTTTAAGAAGAGTTTGGTCCAGGCTCTTTACAACGGCCATGATTTTAGTTTTAGAAGTGTTAGACTTCTTTGGTAAGGTGCTCTTGGAGACCTCATCCTCATCCCCCTCAGTCAAGTCCAGGACTTGATCATTTAGAGTAGGGGACTTGGCCCCAGTAGCAGCTTCAGATTCTTTCTTTATAACCTCGGCCTTGACCTCTTTCTTGTCTTCAGCCTCCTTGTTGTCCTCCTCTTCTATTTCGTCGGCCTCATCCTCAGATTGATTGGGAGATGGAAGGAAAGGGACATTAAGTTGACCGATGCTATGGAGGGGTGAGTCCTCGGGGACAAATAGCTTTCTAAGGGCTATCATACAGCCGAGATAGTAGCTTTTGTTGCAGGCCATGTTGACTTGTGTTTTGTACGCATCCTACACATCGGCCTGCCCCGCAAAGTAGGCCTTGGCGTCTGCTCTTTGCTGTAACTTGGTCATCTTGTTTCATGTACTTCTTTTCTGAGATATTGAGTTACTAGAGGCATGAGCATGTTGGATTGACTATAATGGAGTGGATTGCATAGTTATGATATCAGAGATGTCAGCAAGAAGGTCTTTTACAACAAGAGTTTGGCGAGACATGTCGTTATTGGTCACGATGATGGTTACTTACAGATAGGGCGATTGAAGGATTATCAAGGTTTGAGGTTGGGAGCTTAGGACCTCGGTGTTTCCTGTTCTTGGTTCTAGCTGCATATGTCGGCGTTTGCACTGCTATTGAGATGGTGGGTTGATGCGTGCAGCAGCTAATGAAGTGCTTGGCTACTAGTTTGGTTCAGTTGGTAAAGTTTTAACCTTGGGCACAAATAGAATATTCATAGTAATGAATGTTT
This sequence comes from Camellia lanceoleosa, assembly GCA_025200525.1. NCBI lineage: Eukaryota > Viridiplantae > Streptophyta > Magnoliopsida > Ericales > Theaceae > Camellia > Camellia lanceoleosa. The sequence continues at coordinate 159,642,438 of CM045767.1, forward strand.
CAAGAACAGCGATGATGGTTTTGCAGAGGCCGAGAGAGAGAGAGAGAGAGAGAGAGAGAGAGAGAGAGAGAGAGAGGGAGTTTGAGAACACAGAGAAAGACAAAATGGGAAAGTGAAAAGGTTTTGTTGGAATGGAAAGAGGTGACAGATTATAATGATTCAAGTTTCTTGGAAGATGTGAGATGATTGATCTTGGTTGGCATGATGATCTTGGTTGAGATAATGATTTCAGTTGAGATGTTGATCTTGGTTGAGATGTTGAATTTGGATGGGATAGAACTTGTTTATTCTTGGTTCCTAATGAGTTGATACTGGGATCTTGATGTTTTTGAACTAGCAAGTCATGATCTCTGCTAGTAATGTGATCTCTGTTGAGATGTTGGACCTGGATGAGATAAAACATAATGGTTCTTGGTTCTTGATTCTTGATTAGTGAACATTTGAGTCCTTGTATTGATACACCAGTGAGTCATGATCTTGGTCAGAAGAGTATCTTTAGTATGTTGGAAGATAAAACAAAGTAGGTTTTCATCACCTCAGGTTGCAGAGGTAATAGAACCTAGGGGTCAGTTGTGGAGAAGTATTTTGAGATGACGCCATATGGCTAAGGTGACGCCAAGATATCAACCAAGGTGCCACATAGGCAGATCATGTTTGCCGAGATATTTAAGGCACTGCTGAGGTATTCTGAGGGAATACTTGAATCCGAGATATTTGGATAGAGGACTAGAGTCCTAGATGACATTAAACTACCTATTTGGATAGAGATGAGACTCTTGATGAAGCTCATCTTAATCTGAATAGTATGAGTTGTGATAGATATTATCCTTGTAAAGGATAGAGTCCCATGAAGTAAGACTTCTGCGGGAAGTTGGACACTGATCATTATAAAAGTGAGGCACCCTTATGGGTCTAAGGTATGTTTTGTATGCGTGATATACTGTGAGCAGTAAGTTCTTTCTTGTGAGTTTATGTGACAACTGAATTTTTAATTTACTTCAATACCGTGATGATATCAATCACTCATAAGTAGGCAATATATATAAACCAAAAAAAAAAATAAAAATAAATAAATAATGAGTAATTAATAAATAGAATTCTTTATTATAACAAAAAAAAAGTGTATTAGTGGAAGCTTGTGGTTTAAAAACAATAAAATAAAATAAAATATTTGAGTAAGTCGTAAGTAATGTTGTAGAGTTTGGTGGTGAGATTTTTGGACGTGAACCTAGTTAATAATAATAAAATAATAATAATAAAATAAAATAATTTTAAAAAAAAAATACAACTTTACTGAAGAGTAATAACTCTTAGAATGGTAAAAAGGTCAAGGATTTAGTGGCTGGTAAAAAGGACAAGGGGTTAGTGGCTCTTGGACAAATTCATGGGGTAATAATACAGGTGACATCACTTCTCCTAACTAACAGAGAAGAATCGTGGTCGAGAAAGGGAGCAACATAGCAATCATAGAGCTTAGGACTTGCATAGCAAGCAAGAGAATAGGCCTATAAATAGTGAAGTATCAGTGTAGTAAGCTTCGAAAAAGTAAAGACAGGAAATTAGAACCAATTCATAGTGAGGTACTAGTGAGCTTCGAGAAGAGAGAGAGTATAGCTGGAAGTTGTAGTAGAAAACTCAAAGTTAAGGATCAATCTTAAGGTGAGTTATATTATACATTGAGCTATCATAATATATTTTACGAATGTTTTAAGTTACCACAATTTATTTTATATAATTTCATGTTTTATAGTTATGTTCATATTTCAATTACATGGATTATTTTATGAACTTTATTTGTTTAAATTGAAACCCATGGATATGTTTGTTTAAATTTTAGAAATTATTTGACAAATATTTTATAAACAATTATGTTCTGTAAGTACCACCATGGGAGTCCCGCGCCTTAGGGGACTTAAACAAACCATTGGCCTCTGTTTGGCCACCTTATGGTCCTCTGTTTGTCATAGATCCATTGACCCCTATTCTGATTGTCACTCTAGTGATCCCTGTTTTGTTCTGTCCTGTCCTGTACCATGGTTATAGTTATTTACATAATTTTTTTATTTCAGTTTCTACCACTTAATTAATTTGTTTATTTAACTTAAATTATGTTAATGTTTTAGCTTAAATAACTATCTATGGCTATTTTGTGCCCCTATACTCACAGTATAATATTTTTCATTCTACTATGTGCTTATAGCTGTTGCCTCTTTCAGGTGACAAGATTTAGTAGGATCAAGATGGGGGATAAACCACAGGGTTTTCTTCTTTTTTATCTTTTTTTTGTACTATCTGTATTTCTAATTGGACACTTGAAATAAAATAAAAGCCCAAATGACTATGTTTGTTTCTTTTTAATAAATATTTGGTACCCAATTATTTTATTTTAATTTATTTAATTTATCTGTTTGCGCTACGACTACAAAATTATTAGAATTATTTTATTTTTATCTTGTAGCGACGCTGAACCTTTGGGTACCAAGTTTGGGTCGTGACAAAAGTGGTATCAGAGCAATGGTTTTAGGCACCAAAAAAAAAATAATAAGAAATTTAACCTCATATTATTATTATGGTATATGTTTTCCAAAAAAAAAAAAATTAATTAAATTGCCTAACACAAGTAAACCGTGTTATAAATATTTATGGGCTAAGTTTTCTTGTGGTGTAGGAATGGCAAACCTAATGCAATTATTTTGATTCAAGCCCCCAGGAGCTCATCTTATCCCGAACTTATTAGAAGGCTGGGGTGATTCGGAGAGTCTTGTTAGGCAAGCCCACCCGACACTTGACCGACTCATGGGGCGACCCATGTATTTGCAAGTTGACCCCGATGAGGACTTCTTATTTTGGAGGCTTAGCCAAGGCAGCACTCATAAGAGGTACATAGGGCCGACCCATGTTGTTGGTCTTGCTCTGGACCTAAGACAACCATCTTTTTTGGTCCACCTCTAGCCTTGGGCTTTGCGGAGAGGAGAGGACATGCATATCCTAGCAGCCACATTTGTACTACGACACATCCTCCACATCATATTGTCCAGACCCCAGCTGTGGACTTCACTAACAGTGTATCATACTTAGAGATACCGGTGAGGATTGTCAGACGGGAGTTTTGGGGTTGTGATCACAGTATTCCTGTCTACATGGTCCGGATAGTATGGCGATACTTTGGAGTAGAGCTCAGTGGGTGGGAGTTTGAGCCCCTCATGCAGAGTGAGTTCGCGGGGTTATTTCATGGGCTAGTTTTCCAGAACCATTTCTCGTGGTGGCCCAACAGTCCCTTCTAGACATCTGACTAGGAGATTCTTTTTTTTTTTTTTGTGACCTGACCATGATTAGTCTAATCCTTCTATTTTTGTATTAATAAGATTAGACACTAAGTCTTGATTGTATTTTAAGTACGTTGTACTAATATGTTTTCTTTTGCATAAGTAAACATGATATATGTACTGTTATAATATCTTATGAATCATAGATATGATATCGTGATATGTACTGTTATAGTATCTTGTGAATCATAGATAATTAAATGTATACTAAATGGTTCAAAAAAAAGGGGGGGAGTTCATTAATCGTTTTCACCTTGTAGTAATAGCTAATGATGGAAATGGAACCAGATCATCGGCCAGTGGTATTGATCCAATGGAGCAAATCATGAAAAAAGTAGTTACTAGTTTTCTACGAGCCCTACAAACCAACATTAATAGCAGATTGCCTAAATGACAAGAAGAGTCAACTACTATAAAACAATTCTAGGACTTGAAACCTATTATATTCACCGGCAGTACAAACCCACTGGTGGCAAAAGCTTAGGTCAAAGATATGGAGAAAATTTTCTGCGCGCTACCTTGCACAGAAAGGCAGAATGTGACTTTCGCCACATTCACCTTCAAAGACGATGCACAAGAATAATGGTTTCTTACCCTGGAGAAAGAAGATATCGTGACTTGGACAAGATTCTTGGAGGTATTCTATGAAAAATACTTTCCAGATTCGTTGCGGGAACAAAAGGCAGTAGAATTCATACATCTAAGGCAATGAACCATGACGGTGGCCGAATACGAGAGCAAGTTCACGCAATTGGCTCGATTTGCGACATATGTCATCCCCACCGAAACTCAAAAAACCAGGAAATTCAAAGCAGGATTGGATGCTGAAATCAAGGACAGGCTGGAGCTTTTAAAACTACCAACCTATGCGGAAGTGGTGGATCAAGCATATATTACGGAAAAAAGGATTAAAGCCTTGCGCTCTAGGGAACCAAGTCAAATGAAGCAACTCTGGGAAAGAGATAACAGAAGACCTGGTGTCGCGCCTCCCAAGAGGGTAAATACAGGTACAACCAGTTCAAGCAATCAAGGTCCCACAAATCCCAGAAGTGGCACCATTCCAACTTGCTCTACATGTGGAAGGACTCATTCGAGACAATGCTGTTGAGACACAGGAGCATGCTTTAGATATGGCCAAGTTGGTCACTTCCTGAGAGATTGTCCAAAGCTTGCCAATTTTACAACCGGCCCCTTTGAACCAGTTCGAAAACCCGCGGTACCTGTAGGAGTAAGGAAGGACCAAAAACGCAAAGGAAAAGCTTTTGCCCTGGTACTTGGAAACCCAGAAGTTACTAAGAATGTTGTGTCAAGTACACTTTTGTAACAACCTCGACTGTAGACACCCCATTTTTGACTGTCCTCAAGACTTGGACGTCACTGCTTGAACACTCGGTGATCATCCTTATTTGTGTTTGTCTTGAGTTCCCGGAGGTCTTGGCGACGCGCCTTGCCTTAGGATCTCTCGGCTCGACTGTTTTGTGTCTAATTTTGCACCAAACACTTGTGCTTTGCCTTTGAGGGGTAGGGAATGGCTTGTTGACCATCCCCACACGTCACCGGCCACTGGTTTGTTGCCACCGGCCAAATGTTTGGCCGACCAGCACTCTTTGTAGTTGACTGGCCATCTATTGTGGTTAAATTGCATTTTTGGCCGGCTAACCACTATGCATCTGCTTTTGCAGATATTTTTATGCCAGCTGTGCTAGCTGGCATACACCTTTGCTCCCCTCCATACATGTGTATCGGGGGATCTCCTTCTTGACTAGCTTACTTGAGAAGCTTTGCAAGAGTGAGCTATATAAGAGGGAGCTTCTTCTTCCTCCATTAGGGTTACACAAAAAATTCCAGAGAGAGCTCTAAGATTAGGGTTTACATAGTGTGTGTATTCTATCTCTATTTCTCCCTCTCTTTTGCTCTAAGTGTGTTTGTGTCTTACTTTTGTGCATAAACACCTAGTGTTACACCTTACCTTGGCTACTGAGGTGCTGAGGAGATGTTCTTGAAGTTCTTGACTGGTTTTAAGCTCAAAGAACCATCTGGAACATTGTTTGTGAAGGAGGTCTACAAGGGTAACAATCTTACCCCTTTTCCCCCATTTTTGCATAGCTTTTTAACCTATCTTGAAACTATTTTTAGACTTTGTATAGAACTAATAAAAGTCTTTTTTTCAGTGCTTTAAATAGTTGTTTAAGGTCACTTTGTTGTTTGAGGTTGTTTGACCCCTCTTAGGCCTTGTTTGGCCTCTTTTTGTGCTATTTTTGTGAGTTCCGGGACCACCTTGTTTGGGCCTGCTCACCACTAAAATCCCTCAAGATTTCAGTAGTGAAGATGGTGCCTTAAGGTCCTAAGAAGGAGAGGGCCACCCCCTCTCCTTGTTGTCTTCAATAATGGCCATTTAAGCCTCATTAGTGAGCACCTTGTTTAAGTGTATGTTGGCCATGCCTTAACTATTTTTTATGCTTATCTTGCCATGATATAGCATTGTTGTGAGTTGGTTTAGGTACACCATGCTTCCTTAGCATACATGTCCTGTAATGCCATGAATTGCCTTAACATGCCTTGTGCTTTGAGTCTTGTTTCTAGCATATTTTTGGCTTAGCTTTGGGAAGCTTTTATGTTTGTTTTAGCATGCTAAAGGTCTGTTTTTAGTCATTTGGGTTGTCCATGCTTTGCTTTGTATAGCTACCATGTAACCTCTCTTGTATGCCTTAAGCATTGACCCCTCTAGCATGCCATCCTTGCATCATTTTAGTGGTTTGGAACCACTTGTCATGTCATTTCAGTCCTCATGATATGCTCATATGCTTGCATTTGATGCCCCTTTCATGCTTTAAAAGGTTGGTGTTTCTTGCTCCGTGTTTGTGCCATTGTGTATGCCTCTAGGATTAGATCATTTAGATGCCATCTAAGTGGTTTTTGGGGCTTACTTTTGCATGATTTAGGACTGTTTTAGCTTATTTTGGTCATTTGCTTCATATGTCATATGGCCATGGTTTAAGGCTTTGGGCTTGCTTGCATGCTTAGCTTGTCTTGTTTACTTGGTTTGGCACCTTCTATAACATGATTTCAGAGCTTATTTTGCATGCCATTTGTCCATGTTTGCATCCTCTTAAGTGTGCTTGAGAGTTGTTTCTATATGCCTAAGTGTTGGTCCTTGTGTGCATGCATGTTTGCATGTCATTTTACCTTCATTCTTGAGCATGTTGGCCATTGTTTTGGGCTTAGTATAGAGCTACCCAAATTAGTTTAAGTCCATGGTTCGCATGTTGTTGCATGCTCACCTTGTGTGTTGTTGCATACTTATGTGTTGTTACATGTTTAGATTGTTTAACATGTCTGCTCCATGTGTTGTGGCATGATTGAATGAAATCACATGCTTGCTTGCATGCTTGAACATCTCCGTTGTGTTGGGCATACTTATTGGTTAGCATGATTGTCACATGCCTTGTATGCTTGTTCGCATTGCTTATGTTGCATACTAGCTTATATGTCTAGGTTGCATTGCATTGACATGCATGCTTAGCCTCTTGAATTGAGTATGATAGAGGTTGAGCTCCTTGCTTGTTTATGTGCATTTCATTTGAAATCAAAGTGCATAACTTGGTTTCTTGGGCCATCACGCATCGAAATGCGCAATTGGTGGTCCGAGAACCAAGAACCATGTCCCTTTGAGCCATACACATGATAAGGGATGTGTTGGTGCACACATTTGCTTGGAATGCATTGCCATGCCTTGTTTTTCCCTCTGCTGTTGTCAAAACAGGATTCTGCAGAAAGATTTGGCCGGCTAGCCATCTTTAGTGCTGACCAACCAACAATTGGTGGCCGATAGCTTAACTAGTGGCCGGTGATCATTTCCTTTGGCCGGTGGTATCCCACAGGATTCATAGAGTGCACCTTAGGAATTTTGCAATGATTAGAGAAGGAAAACAGTGTGGACAGAGGCAACTTGTGCATGGCAGTGGACTTCCGAGCGAAGCTGAGCACGCATTGCATTGGTCCCTTTTCCCAAGACTGTTTACTGTTTTATTAGATTAGTTAATTTGCTTAACTAGTTTAATTGGTCTGTAATATTTAATTAGCTTGTAGGTTAGTTAAATCTGTATTATTCTTTCGGTCCTTCTGAGCGAGGGCAAATTTGTAATAAGTGTGGGTGCGTGTGTGCATGTCTTCCAACCCCCACTTCTTTCTCCCTTTTACTTACCTGCTTTTGATGGTTAGTATTAGGACATGTTTAATTCAGCATCCTTATGCTATGCATGCGTGCATCATTCATCAGTATTGCATGCACCGGGCTTGGCGCATCATGCTAACAGCATAGTATTCCAAATCTAACTTGAATACGTGCTACTTGTTGCATCCCACATGCCATCCTAGGATTAGCCGAGCCTATTCTAGTGACATTCTGTATGTGTTGCATTAGCCACTTAACATGGACTTGGATCATGCCTGATTGCTAACATGTTCTTTGTTTTGGCTCGGAGTACGATGTAAGTATTCATGCTTTAGCATCTTGCATGAGTGTGAATGTTAACATGACAACATGCTTATCATGTGGCTAAATGCTTATTTAATTAACTGCCTGAATGCCTGTGGGTGAAGGTTGGATTGTTTGAGTTGGGACAACTCATTGAAATCCGTATTTTAGCCTACTTGCGAGTAGCAAATTTCAAATCACTTTTTTTCAAACAAACGGATATGCAATGCTTCGTTCCAAATTAGGTGATCTAGTCTATACTTTTGTGTTGTGCGCATCACATAGTAAGATTAGCTAATTAATCGGAATAAGAACACATAATGTTTTCAAAAACGAGATATCATGGTTAGTAGAGGTCGATCTTCGGATCGGGCGAGAGGGGGTGCTCATAGCTGACCTTCCCTAATCGTACCCAAGTTCCCAAGTCGAGGCAACTTTGATGATGATGGACACGTGGCCTTAGGCAAACGAGTCAGGGTTTCCTAAATTCCCCCATTAAAAAAAAATATTTAGGTGGCAACTCTGTATTTGGCAAAGCAGTCTATGTTTGGCACTTCTTTTCTAAAAATCTGTTTTCTCAAAATGATTTGCCAGATTTGGACTCTTTGGTTCAGATTAAGAACTGTGACAATTTGAGTCCGAACTATTGTGCTGAGGCCCTCACACGAGGCGCGCCTACACCGACCTATGATTTGCTGGCTAACCATAATTAATTATACCTAATAAGTAATTAAGGTGAATTCTGAATTAATTGCATGTGTGTTGCATATTTGTGTTTTTATCTGTCTCTCGTAGGAAGATCTGTTTGTGTTTCCGTCTTATTTTGTGAATTAAAGGCCTTATCGGCATTCGATTACGAAATTAACTTGATATATGTGTTACTTGGAATTTTTAGGAATTTATGGTAGGCTCAATTAAAATACGATTTGGAACGAAATAATTAGAATAAAATAATTACAATTGATTAGTCTAAGTTAGAATTAATTAATCTCTACAAATCAAGCCTATATAAGGTTAATAAGAGTTCTAGATTTCTTTATATACACACACTCCTTTATCTTCTTTTGATAAAAAAAAAATGTAAGAGAGAAGGGGAGAGAGAGAGAGAGAGAGAGAGAGATTAAAGCCAAACATTAAAGGAATGAGAGAATTAAGAAGGAAATAGGGGAGATTGAAGGGAATTGAGGAAGTTTAGCTCCAACACTTGCAAACTCAAGGTTGGGTAGGAAATTCAACACCTTAATTATGAATTTGAATTACTTAATGCAAGAATTCACGAGAATTAGAAGATGAAGCATGAGAATTAAACTAAGAATGTAGAATGAAAGATTACTTCATGCATGTATGCATAATTCATGAATTATGAGTTAATTTTCAATCAATTCATACATGCAAGAAGACATTTTTGTTAAAAGCTAAGAGTTCACCATAGTTTTGCACTTACAATCCCAAATTACCCATGTTTTGAAAGAAAATATCTTATATCATTGCATGCATGTTATATACATAAAGTTTCAAGCTTGGTTTTGAAGAATTGATTTGGTTTTGGGCCTTGATTTTGTGAATTGATCTTCATCTCATATTGTTACACAAGTTTCTAATTGTTTTCTTAAGTTTTTGGCCTAAGAAACCATAAATTTGCAGCTTTGGGTTGAATTTGAAGCTTGAAAGCAATTCTAGAAATTCTAGAATTCTGTCTCCACGCTCGAGGGACAAATCTTGTGCTCGAGCGACCACCTTGATTTTTTCACTTTCGCTAGAGCAACCAAAAGTCTGCTCGAGCATAAAATGCATGTTCCCAGAAGTTTGCGTGTTTTGTAGACCGCTCAAGTGACAAAAGTTGCACCCAAGCAAAGGCATGAGTCTCATGCTCGAGCGAGCCTCGAACGAGCATCACGTGGAAAAATCAAGCAACCAACACTTTTGTAAAGTTTACAAACCACTCGAGTGAAGGAATGTGCACTCGAGCGACCACTTGCATTTTACATGTCCGCTCGAGCAAAGAAAGTTGTTCTCGAGCGAGACTCATGTTTTTAGCAATTTTTGTTAAGTATTTTCAAGTGCATTTTAGCATCCTCATGTCATCCTAGGCATTTCTAGGCCAAGATTAAGATGTAATAATGAGGGTAAAATGTAGAAACACACTAAGATTAGAACGTAATGAGTTAGATATATTCCAACGTGTGTTTCAAATGTGTATTTGTTATGTGTTGATGTAGGTCATGTGCCATGAACCGTTTGATTAGTCTACTTTGTCTGTTTGCATTCGGAGCCATCTGTGAGTAATAACTTAGTAAAGTTATGTTTAACATTAATTATTTTTTGAATAATATGAATTAAGATCTATTTTATGCAATGTTATATTCTATACAATGAATGATTGTCCAATTTTTGACAATGTATCCGTGGCATCCTTAGCATCATGTGATATCTGTTAGCTGTTACCCGGTATCGGAGGTTCCATTATGAAACTTATTATGTCTGCACTCTGTTACCCGTACCGGAGGCTCCATCATGGAGCTCAGCATATCTGTCATCTGTTATTCGGATCCGGAGGTTCCTTTCTGGAACTGGTTATTCATAATCACCATCTATTCTGCATCTGTTCTGTATCTGCTCTGTTAGTGCTAATGGATGTACTACGTATGATTAAGCATGAACTCTAATTTTTGTATATGATTTGAACAAGAATATGAATGTGAATCTGTTTATGACATAAACTTTGATTTTTTACTCTGTGATGGACATTATTCATTAAACCCTTTTACTCTGTTATTATTCACTGAGCTCCCGCTCACTATTTCTATTATGTATGTAGGTGATCAAGCACGGGACCAGGCTTAGAGTTGAGGACCTGGCATATCAATTTTTGTCAGCCAGCCTTTGTGCCTCCCAAGGAGGTTCCAGATTAAGTCAAGTTTAGTGGCTATGTTTTTGTGAAAGTATAAGATTTCTAAGATTTTGTTCCTTTTGATTTACGAGTAAGTTTTCTGCTTATATGCATACGGAGTTACATGTAAATACTGTCTCTCTTTACATCACTCGTATGTCTATAAAAGTGTAAGATTATATGTCCCATGTATGTCTTCATAGCTCGATGGACTATGCATATTTTATATTTGCTTTCGCAGCCCCTAATTACATGTTATTCTGTTAAGAGGCCTTTGGTAATCTGGGGATTACTGGCCGGTTACGATGCTGAACTTATAAGGATGGGTTTGGGTCATGACAACTTTCTATTTGTGGTCACTTAGCTCACATTCTCTTTGACTCTGGTTCAACTCATTCTTTTGTTACACCACATTTCGCTACCAAGTTGACATTAACACCTGAGCCCTTAGGGTATATACTATTTGTGTCTTTTCCTTCTAGTAACTCCGCCCTTAGTACTGATGTGTACAAATCTTGTACTGTATCCTTAAAAGGGGAAACCTTATATGTAGACTTGATTCCCCTCTACATTAGTACCTTTGATGTAATCTTAGAAATAGATTGGTTAGCTGCCAACCATGCCTCTATTGATTGTGAAGCCAAAAAAGTTTTCCTCCGGCCACCAAACCAACTCGAACTTGTCTTTGATGGAACTAGAGTCTCTCTCCCTCCATGTGTTATATACTTCATGACAGTCTAACGGCTTCTAAGAAAGGGTTGTTGTAGTTGTATTTGTTACGTGATCAATACTCAACAAGAGGCCCCCATACTTGATGAAATCCCTGTGGTACGAGAATTCTCAGATGTATTTGCTGAAGACCTACCTGGTACTCCGGTTGACCGAGAAATCGAATTCACTATTGAAACCTAACCTGGTACACAATTAATCTCAAAAGCCCCTTACTGCATGTCCACGACTGACTTAAAAAATCTAAAAACTCAACTCTAGGAACTTTTGGACAAAGTTTTCATTCGATCAAGTACTTCACTATAGGGAGCTCCAGTACTATTTGTAAAGAAAAAGGATAGCACGATGAGGTTATGCATCGATTACCATGAACTAAACAAAGTCACCATAAAAAATCAATACCCTCTACCACGAATTGACAACTTGTTCGATCAACTGCAAGACGCTCAAGTATTCTCGAAAATTCACTTGTGTTCTGGATACCATCAACTAAAAGTCAAAACAAAAAGCATCGAAAAGATTGCCTTTAGAACTTGTTACAGGCACTACAAGTTTCTCATCATGCCATTTGGCGTCACAAATGCTCCAGCGGCCTTCATGGATCTCATGAATCGAATGTTCAAACCCTATCTTGACAAGTTTGTCATTGTCTTCATTGACGACATTCTCATATACTCCAAATCGCCAGAAGATCATGAGCATCACTTGCGAAGAGTTCTACAAACACTACGTGATCACAAGCTTTATGCCAAGTTGAAGAAATGCGACTTCTAGATCACTAGTGTACACTTCCTCGGTCACATCATCAACAAAGATGGCATCTCAGTTGACCCCCAAAAGGTTGTAGCAATCGTGGATTGTCCACAACCTACTAACGTGTCTGAAATTCGAAGCTTCTTGGGTCTAGCTGGCTATTACTGGTGCTTTGTGCTTGATTTCTCAAAGATAGCATCACCCTTGACCCAGCTAACTCAGACGAACACACCTTTTGAATGGACCGACAAGCAGGAACGTTGCTTCCAAGAATTGAAGAACAGACTCGTGACGACTTTTATACTAGCACTCCCCGCAGAAACAAAAGGGTTGGTAATTTATGGTGATGCCTCATACAATGGTTTGGGTTACGTTCTTATGCAAAATGGGAAGGTCATTGCATATGCTTTACGTCAACTAAACAACCTCGAGAAGAACTACCCAACCCACGATCTGGAATTAGCCGCAGTAATCTTTGCCTTCAAAATCTGGTGTTATTATCTCTACAGAGTAACCTATAAATTTACACATATCACAAGAGTCTCAAATATTTGTTTACCGAAAAGGAACTGAATATTAGGCAACGACAATGGCTAGAATTTATAAAGGACTACAATATAGAGATCCATCACCATCCCGGCAAGGCTAATGTAGTAGTAGACGCATTGAGTTGAAAGACGACCAAAAGTTTGGCATGTACCCTTGTTCCTCGAAAGATCAATGGACTACTTGCCAACATAATCATGGAACCCGTGCTGATTGAAGAAATTAGAGTTCGCCAATGTGAAGATAAACTTTTGAAAAAAAAGTACTAGGAACAAGCAGGCACGCCCGATCCTGACTTCACAATAAGTAATGGGATGTTAAAATTTCAGAATCGAATTTGCATACCTGACCTTCCAGAACTCAAGAAAAAGATATTGGTAGAAGCTCATAGCTCGAAATTTGCGATCCACCCTAGCAATACGAAGATGTATCACGATCTGAAGGACCACTTCCGGTTGACAGGAATGAAGAAAGATATAGTAAGTCACATCTCCAAATGCATGCATTGTCAACGGGTTAAAATAGAACATTAGAGACCAATAGGAATGTTGCAACCACTCCCCATTCCTGAATGGAAATGAGAGCACATTACTATGGACTTCGTGGTTGGGCTACTGCAATCAGTCTTGAAGAATGATGCAATATGGGTTATCGTAGATCGATTGACGAAGTCGGCACATTTTCTACCAATCAGAATCATATACTCCCTCTCTAAGTTTGCCACTCTATACATTAAGGAAATCATTCGTTTGCACGTCACCCCAGTTTCAATCGTATCTGATAGAGACCCCCATTTTGTGTCTCACTTCTGGAACAAATGGCAAAAAGCTTTGGGAACCACTCTAAAGTTTAGCACGGCTTATCACCCGTAAACCGATGGGTAATCTGAAAGCATAATCCAAACTTTGGAAGATATGTTACGTGTGTGTGTGCTAGACCTCAAAGGTAATTGGGATGATCACATACCTTTGGTGGAGTTCGCCTATAATAATAGCTACCATGCAAGCATTGGAATGGCACCATACGAGGCACTACACGGAAAAAAATGTCGATCACCTCTATGTTGGACGGAAGTTGGAGACAGGAAACCGTTAGGCCTCGAGATCGTGCAAATAATGAGCGATAAAATTCAACTCATCCAACAACGAATTTGCACTACCCAGAGTCTCCAGAAAAGCTATGTAGATACACGGAGACGGGACTTAGAATTTTAAATAGGAGATCATGTGTTTCTAAAGATTTCACTAACAAGAGGGGTTATTTGATTTGAAAAACGAGGAAAGTTAAACCCACGTTACATTAGGCCATTCGAGAGACTAGAAAGGATTGGTCCTGTGGTATATCGCCTTGCGCTTCCATCCGAACTGTCCAATGTCCACAATGTGTTTCACGCTTCGATGCTTTGTCGATATCTTCGCGATCTAGAGCATGTTGTCGATTATGAGAACCTGGAAGTTCAAGAAGACCTTTCTTATGAAGAACAACCTGTACAAATTCTCGATCATCGTGATCAGGTCCTTCGAAACATGACCATACCTCTTGTAAAAGTCTTATGGAGAAACCATTGTGTTGAAAAAGCAACATGAGAAACTGATAGCCAAAACCCACATCTCTTTGAAAAACAAGGTATAACAAGTTTGAGGACAAACTTCTTTCAAGGAGGGGAGAAATGTGACATCCGAATTTTTAATTTAATTCAATATCATGATGATATCAATCACTCATAAGTAGGCAATATATATATATATAAACAAAAAAAAGGAAAAAAAAATAACAAATAAATAATGAGTAATTAATAAATAGAATTCCTTATTATAACCAAAAAAAAAAAAAAAAGTGCATTAGTGGAAGCTTGTGGTTTAAAAACAATAAAAAAATAAAATAAAATAAAATATTTGAGTAAGCGATAAGTGATGTTGTATAGTTTGGTGGTGAGATTTTTGAACGTGAACCTAGTTAATAATCATATAATATATATATATATATATAAAATAACTCTAATGAAGAGTAATAACTCTTAGAATGGTAAAAAGGTCGAGGATTTGGTGGCTGGTAAAAAGTACAAGAGGTTAGTGGCTCTTGGACAAATTCATGGGGTAATAATACAGGTGACATCACTTCTCCTAACCAATAGAGTAGAAACGTGGTTGAGAAAGGGAGCAACGTGGCAATAATAGAGCTTAGGACTTGCGTAGCAAGCAAGAGAATGGGCCTATAAATAGTGAAGTATCAATGCAGTAAGCTTCAAAAAAGTAAGGACGAGAAATTAGAACCCATTCATAGTGAGGTACCAGTGAGTTACGAGAAGTGAGAGAGTATAGCTGGGAGTTGTAATAGAAAACTCAAAGTTAAGGATCAATCTTAAGGTGAGTTATATTATACATTGAGCTATCATAATATATTTTTACGAATATTTTGAGTTACCACAATTTATTTTCTATAATTTATAATTTATGGTTATGTTAATGTTTCAATTACGTGGATTATTTTCTAAACTTTATTTGCTTAAATTGAAACTCATGGATATGTTTGCTTAAATTTTAGAAATTATTTGACAAAGATTTTATAAACAATTATGTTGTATAAGTATCACCACGAGAGTCTCATACCTTGGGGGATTTAAATAATCCATTGGCCCCTATTGGCCACCTTATGGTCCTCTGTTTGTCATAGATCCATTGACCCATGTTCTGATTGTCACTCCAGTGACCCCTGTTCTGTTCTATATTGTCCTGTACCGTGGTTATAGTTATTTACGTAATTTCTGTATTTCAATTTCTGTCACTTAATTAATTTGTTTATTCAACTTAAATTATGTTAATGTTTTACTTTAAATAACTATCCATGGCTATTTTGTGCTACTATACTCACAATACAATATTTCTCACCCTGCTATGTGCTTATAGCTGTTACCTCTTTCAGGTGATGAGATTTAGCAGGATCAAGATGGGAGATAAACCACAGTGTTTTTTTTTGTACTATTTGTATTTCTAATTGGACACCTGGAATAAAATAAAAGCCCAAATGACTATATTTGTTTCTTTTTAATAAATGTACGAGCACGAAATAATCTTCTCGTATAATCCTGTTAATCAAGTTTGCACTCCTCCAAACGTCGTCGCTTTTACTTCCTGAAAACACAAACGTGAGCTAGCCGACAGGTGTGTGCCGGATACCTCTCCGATGCCTAAGTCAGCAAATAGACAATAGACAAAAAGCTTTGAGTTTTTGAGAGTAAAGATTATGATACCTGTACATAGGTCTGTAATGAGCTTTTATAGAATCCACATGTGTAGACACCTCATTTTTTACTGACCTTAAGACTCAGACGTCATTGATTGACCACTCGGTGATTGCGCATGTTGTGCTCGTTTCGAGGTTTCGGAGTTTTCGGCTAAGTGCCTTGCCTTCGGGCCTCTAAACTCTTTGTGTTTCGGCTCAGTTTGCGGACCAAGCCTTGTTTTCCTTGCCTGAGGGAGGGAGAGGTCTTGTAGACCACTCTTTTGTGGTCGTAGACCACTTTTCCCGTTTGAAGACTAGTTTTCAATTTTCGGAGCCTTCGGTCACGCGCCTTGTCCCAGAATCGCTTAACGTTCTCCATTTGGTGTGGTTTTTGAACCACACCCTGTTTCCTCTGCCTAGAGGGACACTATGGTCTGGGAGACCACTTTTTGTGCTTGTCAGCTAGTTTTCGAGGCTCCCGGCTGCGTGCTTTGCCTCCCGAACTTTCGTCTTGCATCCGTTTTGGTTTGTTTTTGGTAGAAACCTTGTTTTCCTTGTTTGGAAGGTGGTGCAAGGGTGGGAGACCAATTTCTCTCCCCACAAACCACTTTTCTTCCTGCCAGCTAGTTTTCTGGTCTGACAACTGGTCTCCTTGATCTTTGGACTATCAAAAGTGGTTGGCCACCACATCATTTGCTTGTTTTCATGCTGCTGACCTTCTCTCACCATGGCCGACCACTTTTATTTTTAGGAGACCACTTATAGTGGTCAGTCGACCACTTAAAGTAGCTAGACGACCACTTCAAGTGGTCGGCTGCTTTTTGTCACCTTTTTGGAGATATTTTTAGCCAGCTGGTGTAGGTGGAGAGCACTGAAACCATCCTCCATACACGTGTCTAAAGGGATGGCCTTGAACCCTTAGCTTCTTCAAGAAGCTTGAGCATTGGTTCTCTATAAAAGAGAACCTTCTCCTCCCTCCTCTAAGGTCAAAAAAATGGTGCTGGAGCTATAGATATATACTTGTATCTATTCTTCCTTGTTTGCCCTTGTTTTATGCCTAAAAGTGTAGTTTTGCCATACATTAACACACAAACACACACTCAAACACCATCCTTTGGTTGCTAAGGCTTCTTGAGGTTTGTTTTGGAGTTTTTGGGCTGGTTTTGGTTCAAAAAGTGTGTTGGAGTTGCGGTCTTGAAGAGGTTCTACAAAGGTGAGCTTTTAACCTTTTAAACCCCTATTCTTGCTTAAGCTTTTGGACCCTTTTGCATACTGATTTAAGCTTAACTCTTAACTACAAAAAGTTCTATTTTTGCATGCTTAAGATCTTTGTTTAAGATCATTTTTGTGTTGGGGGTTGTCTACCCCCTCTTAGGCCTTGTTTGGCCTTGCTTTTTTACCTTGTTTTTGAGCTTTTGGGACCACCTTCTTTTGACCTTCTCACCACTGAAACTCAGAGGAATTTCAGTGGTGGAAGTGGTGTTTTGAGGTCCCAATAAGGAGAGGGTCATCCCCTCTCCTTGTATCTTCAATACTTGCTTTGAATGCCTCATGTGTGAGCATGTTTGTTAAGCTCATGTTGGCCATATCTTAGCTTTTATTTGGGCTTATTTTAGCATGGCATACCTCTATTAGGGTTTGGTTTGGTCACCCCTTGCATGCTCTATGCACTTGTAGTGCAATTCCATGAAATAGCCTAACATGCATCATGCTTTAACATGTCATTCTAGCATGCTTTTGGCTTAACTTTAAGAAGCTTTTGCCCATGTTTTAACATGATTTAGCTCTGATTTGTGTTGTTTTGGCCATGCATGACTTGCTTTGTATAGCTATAATGCACTCTAGCTTGTTAGCTTTGTGCATCAAGTCCACTAGCATGCATTACTTGGACTATTTGAATGATTTGGCATCATTTATTATGTGATTTCAGTCCATGGTTCATGTTTATGCACTTACATTTATCACTTATTCAATGTGTTGGAGGGTTTGCCCCTTGATGCCTTAACATAAATCATTGCGTATGCCTTCATGCCTTAGCTTGCGAGCCATCATTTCAATGTGTTTTTGGGGTTATCTTGCCATGATATAACTCTGATTTTTGTTGGATAAGTCATCCCATGCTTGGTCTTAATAGGTGTAGTGTAATCCACCATATTTGCCTTGTGTGCATCATGCCTTATGCCTATCATGCCTTATGCCCTTCATGCTAGCTTGTTTTGGCTTCTTTCCATGCATGTTTTAGTATAATTTTGGCATGATCTAAGACTATTTTAGGTTGCCCTTGCCATATGCTTCATGTTTTGCATAGCTATAGTGTAAGTGCTCTTGCTAGCTTCAAGCTTTGGGCACCATAGCATGCTTCATTTGTGTTGTGTACATGATTTGGCATCATTCATCATGTTATTTCAGACTGTGTAGCATTGCCATGTTCCCACTTCTTCCACCCTTTGAGTGCCTCTAAGGGTTGTGCATTTATTGCCTTGTTTATGGCCTAGTGTGTATGCTTGCATGCCTAAGCCTTTGAGCCTCCATCTTAGCATGCTTTGGTCCATGTTTTGACATACTTGAGCTCTGTTTGTGGTTGGTTCATGCATATGTGCCATGTATTGCATGTCTCCTTTGTAGTCCTTTTTGCTAGCTTTCATGCTTTAGGACCTTTGCATGCTATACTTGTGTTTGTTTGAATGATTTGGCATCATTTCTTACTTAATTTTAGTGCATTTAGTGTTGTTACACTTCCGCATTTATCACTCCTTGAACCTGCTTGAGGGTTGTGCTCTTAGGCCTACTTGGTTGGCCAATGCATTGTGCATGCATGTTTTGTATTTTGTGCCTTTATTTTGGTGTTATGGCCATTGATTTAGGCATGGTTGAGGTCTACCCACATTTTGGTTTAAGTCCATTGAGCATTGTGTATGCCATGTTACATCGCATCACGCATGTTATGTTATTTTTTGCACTGCGCATGCCATGCTCTTGATTTGCATTGAGTATGCCATGATCATATCGCATTGAGTATGCTAGTTGACATTCGCATTATGTATGCTAGTTGCATTGTATCATATTGTTGCATGCTTATGTTGTCTTGCATTGAGTATGCATGCATTAGCATTGTACATGTCATTAGCCTTGTTAGGTTGTTCATGTTGCATTACATGTTTGCATGCTCAAGTCATATTGCATATTTGCATGCTTGTGTTGCATTGCATTTTCGCATATTCCATGCTACATAGCATTGTGCATGCCATGTTATGTGTTGCATTTTGTTTGGAATAGGTATTAGTCCAAACACGAGAAACAAGGGGCGTTTCATACTTAAAGTGATGAAACGTGCCTCAATTCTCGATTGCCGATGCTCTTGATCATACATGATAGAGTTCTAGGCCTTATGTGTTTACTTGTGCATTTATTTTCATATTGAATTGTGCAACTTCACCTCTCGGCCATCATGCATTGAAATGCACCAAGAACCACACCCCCTTGAGCTTATGAAATGATAGGGAGGTGGTTGTGCACACATATCTTGCAAATACATTGTCATGCCCTTTCTTGCTCTCTGTTGCAGCAAATTGGAAGAATGCAGCAACAACTGGTCAGCCAGCCAGAAAAATTAGTTGGCCGACCACTTTTTCTGGTTTGTAGTAGCAAAAAGTGGTCGGCAGGTGGCTGAAAACACCAACAACTGGTCGGCCACCCTCCCACAGGTCCCCAAGATGATTTAGAAGTTATCTGGAGCTTGGTACAAGTTTCTGAGAACAGTTGCAAACAGAGGCAAATCGGGGTATCGCGACGGATTTCCGAACGAGGCAACCGGGCGTCCTTGCATTCTTCTCCCTCTGAGGACCATTGTTTTATTTCTTTACTTAGCTAATGTAATTAGCTAGTTTATGCTTTGGATTCTGTATTTAAGTAGTTAATGCGTTTAGCTGCTTAATTGTTTTGTAATAGTTAGTTAACTATGATTAGTTAATTAGCTTCGTTGTGATGTAATAATTAGTTTAATTAGCTTAGATTAGCTAGTTAGCTTCTTATTCGGTCCCTCTGTCGAGAGGGCCAACTGTTGTAATAAGCATGCGTGTGCGTGATGCATGTCTTCCAACCCCCATTTCTTTCTCCCTTTTACTTAACCACTTACGATGGTTAGTTTTAGGGCATATTTCATTTAGCATACCTTATGTTTGCATGCGTGCATCCATTCATCTGTATTGCATGCACCGGGCTCGGCGCATCATACTAACTGCATTATATTTCAATACATTTACTTGAATACGTGTTCAACAGCATGTTATCAAGTTGCATTTCATATGCCATTCTAGAACAGCTGAGCCTATTTTAGCTGCATTTTTGCATGTGTTGCATTAGCCATGTTAACATAAACTAGTATCATGCGTGATTTCTAACTAGTTCCCTATTTTGGCTTAGAGTACACTATGAGTGTTTACGCTTTAGGATATTCCATGTGTGTTATTGACTGTCATGAAAGCATGCTTGCTATGAGGCTAACTGCTTACTTGATATAATTGCCTGAATGCCTGTGGGTGAAGGTTGGATTACTTGAATTGAAACAATTCATCGAATCCCGAATTTAGCCTACTTGCGAGTAGCAAACTTCAAACCATTTTCACAAACGAACATGCAATGTTTTGTTCCAAATTAGGCGATCTAGTCTATACTTGTATGCTGTGCGCATCACGTAGTAAGATTAGCTAATTAACCGGAATAAGAGCACATGTGTTTTCAAAAACAAAATATCATGCTTAATACAAGCCGATCTATGATCGGGCGAGCGGGGGTGCTCATTGCATGACCTTCCCCTCTCGTACCCAATTTTCCTAGCCGAGGCAACTTTGGTGATGACGGACACGTGGCCTTAGGCACGAGTCAGGGTTTCCTAAATTCCCTCAAAATAAAATATTTAGGTGGCGACTCTGTATCTGGCAAAACAGTCCATGTTTGGCACTTCTTTATAAAATCAGTTTTCTAAAACGATTTGCCGGATTTGGACTCTTTGGTGATTTATCGGTCTCACATTGCACTTTGTGAGATTAAATTCAGAACCGTGACATTGAGTTCGAACTATAGTAGCCTAGAGAACAAAACGAGATTTCGCGCCTTCTCGCAGGTGCGGATATCGGGGAGTTCTCGCAGGGTGCATCCACAACATGGCACAATCCTAGTAGGACTTCAACTCTCTTTTAGCAGAGTCCTCCTAGGAATCAGAAAGGTAATGCTCATCTTTCTATACCCTCCCCACAGCTTAATCAAGTGAGATGGTTTTACCATGGTAGAATAGCAGCACAACCGAGCTATCTCCAGCCTTCTGACACACTCAGCTTGGTGCTTTCATGGGCAATGCCTAGCTCAATCATCGTTCACCTATACCTCGGTTCAGAATACTTAGATCGAGCTAACAGAAGCAAGGTCCAGTTGCGAGGCCCATTCACCTCAGCCCACAGCTTGGTCCATTATAATATGTGGACCTAGCCCAGCCCTAGTTCACATAAAATCTCCCTCTCAATTGCCCCTTTATCCCATCTGCAACATATGATTTGGGATTACTTGTTACTAGCTGAGCTAAAGGTCCAAGCCTCTAACCGAGCTCATTTGTCACCGGGCTACTGATTTTCCCGGTCCAAAAATGTCTTGTCAATTGCTCTGCACGTCGTTCCGTCTCTCAAGCACGTCTGAATTGTTAACTATTTCCTTGGACACATGGCTTGCTCCCACTGGTCACGTACACCTATCACAGCCGTCTTTGTACCACGAAAATTTGAACAGTCCCGCCTATTTTTGTGCTTTATACAAAAAACCCCACTTTTGAACCAAACACTCCACTGTTCATCTTCTCTTCCTTGTCTTCTGAGTCTCTATATTCACGACCATAGCACCTGCAAAGCTCGTGGTCTAGCTAGCATCCTCACTATCTTGATCTCTATCCTTTAATTTTAAAAATGTAAGTGGCTCAATCCCTTTCTTTTTTCGTTTATTTCGTGAGTACATATTGCACAGAAATATATATATACATATGTTTTTCAAAACGCACTCCTATAGTTTTCACATAAATGGGTAAGAACCACTAAATCCCCAAAAACTACATGACTAGACCTCAATCACACTTTAGCTGGATTCTCAATCAATCTGGAATGCAATCCTTTTGACCCAAAATAACACCACAACCGATTTAAGAACCTGTTTGTGATAGGTGCATATTCGACCAAACTAGAAAACCTCACCCAATAACCGAGCTAAAACCTTGAGACACACGTTGTGTTATGACCGATCTAAGAACCTTCTTGCTAAATGACCGAGCTAAAAACTTGTGCTACAACCGAACTAAGAACAGGTTGCAACCCATTTAGCCGAACTAGAGTTATATTTATTTTGCCTTCTTTCTTAGCTCGGTCTAGTGATCTGGGCATAACAATTTTTATCTCCACTTTGCAGACTTGACTAGGTTGGCCAGGCACACCTTTGAACTATCGCTCAACCGAGACATTCAACGTAATCTCAACACCGAGCTAGGCTACCGTGCTAATTTGTACACAATTTAAGTTAAATGGTAAATACTGGTTCTTGGTAGACTCACCTGGGGCCATTGCCAAATTTCGTAAGGACTATAATATTCCTGATGATGTCCATCTCTCTTTAGCCTAACTAGATACCACGCCCTCGGGAAAACCGGGCTTTGTTCCTTTCACCGTAATATCAATAGTAGCGGCCGGTCTCTGATTCCCTGTACAGCCACTGATATGCAAGTTCCTCAAACAGACAAGACTATGCCCAACACAACTCAACACCAATACTTACAGAATAATAAATGGCATCACCGAGCTAAACTGCCGGCTCGGCCTCAACCTCGGTTTGGCCGAGCTTTTTCACCAATATTCGCTCAGCCAAAATGATGATGGTTGGGTGTACTATTTAAGAGTATGGAGAGGCTGAGAGAAAATTATAAAAGATACACCGGATAAAGATTTAAACGACGACGATTTTTTCTGGGTTTCGGGCAATTTTAAAGACCAAGAAGCCCAAATACCGAGCTATAACATAAATTGGAATAAGGGGACTGCTGGTAAGGATACCTCAGTTTTTTTTTCTTTGCTATTCCAGGCTATTTTTTACACCGTGCTAACACAACATTTTACCTTTCTTTTGTGCAGACTTAAACCAACTTAAGTCACAATACTAATACGCCAACCAAGACGCTCTTCATGCCGCGCTCCAGTATCGTCAACGCGGTTGGGCCGAGTTGTTTAACTTCGAACCGACCTACCCGGTATAGTGACAGGAGGAAGACGAGGGTGACTGACTTTCTCCTAGAACCATCACCAGAACCGGACCCAAACTTGCCTCAAATCAACCTTATTCCCCTCACTGAAGAACAAGAAATGGCCAAGCGCCGTGCTGTTCGAGCCCTGATTACCAAACAAACACCAACTCCAACTGGCAGGATTCAAACTGAGGTACCACAAGCCGGTCAAACACATGAGGTTGTGGTGGCCCTTCCAACAACCCGAGCATTTTCATCTCGGCTGAACAAGCGTGCGCGCACTGCTTCGACCGAGCCGCCACGATTGATTGATGAGGAGGACCGCATGTTTCTTGAAACGTCGCTGAGCCCTGAGCCAATGCACTCCGACCGAGCTAGCCCTATAGAATGGGCTCCAAAAATAACTTACAAGAACCGAGTTATAGCCCCCACAGACTCAGTGGTGGCTGAGAAGGACCACACGCTGGCCTTCAACCTTGCCAAAAGCGTGTGTCTTCCACAAGACATGGAGCACCACGACCATTTAACCGAGCTCAAGGCCATCCGTTCGGCTACTAAGTCAATGGTGCTAGTAAGTGCTCCCTCTTATTTGTTTTCCATTTTACACAGTCTGTTTGCTCGGTTTTAGTCATAATCACTACCTCTGCCCCTGCAGGCCATGCAGAAGAGCCATATTGCTCATAAGCGCGTGTTGGAGCTGCACAACACTGTGCGGTTGACTGTGGCAGATGTTAACGCTAATATGACTGAGCTGAATGAGGCCCAACAGAAAATGACCGAGCTCGAAACTCAAAACGCACGACTTACTGAGCTGGTCAACGCGGCGGAAGTGAACATGCAGAAGGCGCTAGCCGAAAGGAAAGACCGCTATCTGCGCAAACTGGCCAAGCTCGAAAAGAAAAAAGATGCTGAGATAACCGAGCTAAAAAAGAGTGTGGAAGACGCTGAAGACCGTGGTTACAAAGAAGGAGAGGCCACGTATGTCTTGCAGTGTGAAGCTGTAAAAGATATCTTCTTCAAATGTGGATGAAAAATAGCTGTCATCAAGCTCGGTCATGGGCAAGAGACCGAGGTCTTTTAGAACCCTCCCCCTACTTCATCCCAAGTTACATAGTGGACTATGCCAACGCCATTCAACAAAAGCTTCTCCAAGAGGGAGAGAAGGAAGAAGATCTCTTATCCCAAACAACGCCCCTCCTACAATCAGTGATCACGGTCTCCAGACCAATCAGACAGCTCGGGTGGAGCCACCGGTGGCAAGTACGGTTGAGGGTGCTCTTGTGGCTGATCTACCCATTGAAACCGGCCTACCGAGTGGCTCAACTCAGGTTAACCTAGATGCTGACTTAGCCGATCTCTTTGCTTGATTTTGTTTTTCCTTTTGGTATTGTAATCGGGCTCAAGCCCTTCCCTTTGTAATGAACTTGTTGAAATGGAATGAAATCTACTATTTTTCCAATTGTTTGTTTGGTTATTGTATTTCAATATTTTCAACGTTTTGCATCATTCCGACTGCATGTCTAGCCAAACTAATTAGCTTGGCCTTACCTAATCCTGCCAATCTTTTTTCACTTCTAATAGTGGGGAGGCCTACTTCCAGTGGGATTAGTACCTCCATGCCATAGGCCAAGGAAAAAGGCATTTCTCCAGTTGATTGCTGAAATGTGGTACGGTAAGCCCATAAAACATGAGGAAGTTCCTCTGCCCACTTGCCTTTTGCTTGTTCCAACCTTTTCTTCAAACCATCTAAGACGACTTTGTTCGAAGTTTCTGCCTGGCCATTCGCTTGAGGGTATGCTGGTGTAGAGTTGTAGAATTCTATTTTGTATTCCTCGCAAAAGCCCTTGAAAATTTTGCCATCGAACTGAGTACCATTGTCAGATATTAGAGCCTTGGGTATGCCGAATCGAGTTATGATGTTCTGCCAGATGAATTTTGTAACGTCTTTCTCCTTTATAGATGCGAGTGCTTCTGCCTCAATTCACTTTGTAAAGTAGTCCGTTGCTGCAAGAAAGAATTTTCTGTTACCGGGTGCAATTGGAAGTGGTCCCACTATGTCCAGGCCCCATATTGCGAAGGGCCACGAACTAGTTAGTGGTAGGAGTTCTCTGGCTGGTTGATGTATTTGGTGTGTGAACTTCTGACATTTCTCTCACCTCTTGACATATTTCTCCGAATCTGGTTACATGTATGGCCACCAATATCATTATGAAATTTCCCTGTAAGCCAATGATCTTCCCCCTTGGTGGCTTCCACATAAGCCTTCATGTATCTCCAATAAAAATGCCTCGACCTTGTTTGGATGGACACATTTTAGGTAAGGTCCTGTGAAGGATTTTTGTACAATGCTAGTGATAGAGAGAGCCAAAATCGATGTGATTTTGCTCTAATTTTTTTGGCCTCTTTCTTTTTTTAAGGCAAGATGCCATCTTTTAAAAATACTATAATGGGATCCATCCAGGATGGGCCTAGTTCGACACAACATGTCTCGGCTGCTTCGGGTTCCTCAATACTTGGTCTAGGTAGGAAGTTGATCAATAATGGGTGTGGGATAAATGTATCTGCCATTGAAGCAAAACCTGCTAGCTCGTCTGCTCTACTATTTTCTTCTCGTCCGATTTGCTCTATCTGAACTACTTCGAAGTTCATGATCTCATTTCTGACTAATTCTTGGTACTTAGCCATCCTTTCATCTTTTGCCTCGTAGTTGCCTAAAATTTGGTTTACTACCAGCTGGGACTCACTGTACACCATCAGCTCGGTGGCCTTTATGAAAAGTGCTGATTTTAAGCCTGCCAACAGTACTTCATACTTTGCCTCATTGTTAGATGTTGGGAAGCCGAGGTTGACTGCCTATTCAATTGTTAGGCCATCTGGTGAGATGAGGACTATGCCAAGTCCTGCACCGTACCTATTGGATGCTCCATCCACGAAGAGTTTCCACATCTCTCCGACGAATAGCTTCCAGCAATTAGAGGGATCGGATGACGTCTTGGGATCATGGGTGTAGCTGGTGTTTTCTTCCAAGTCCATGCCTGCTGTTGGGTTTTGATCTTCACTATCTGACTGCCTCGAGTCTTTACTTTTTGATGAGTCCTCACTGGGAATAGCATGGTGTAGACATCCCGGAACGTCCCGGGAGAAATCCTGTTTTGTTCATTGGGCTCATTACAGTTCGGACTCGATGTCATGGTTCTGAATCTAATCTTACAAAGTGCAATGCAAGATCGATAAATCACCAAAGAGTCCAAATCCGGCAAATCGTTTTGAATAACAGATTTTTAGAAAGAAGTGCCAAACATGGACTGGTTTGCCAGATACTGAGTTACCACCTAAATATTTTATTTTGGGGGAATTTAGGAAACCTTGACTCGTGCCTAAGGCCACATGTCCGTCATCACCAAAGTTGCCTCGGCTCGGGAACTTGGGTACGATTGGGGAAGGTCACTTCATGAGAACCCCTGCTCGCCCGATCAAAGATCGGCCACTACTAAGCACGATATCGAGTTTTGAAAACATTATGTGCTCTTATTCAGGTTATTAGCCTAGAATTACTATGTGATGCACACAGCATATAAATATAGACTGGATCGTCTGAGTTGGAACAAAACATTTCATGTTTGTTTATTTGAAAGATGGTTTGATAGTGCTATTCGCAAGTAGGCTAAGACGTGGATTTGCCACCCTTAAGTGGGCTTAAGAAAACATGATTTTGCCACTCTCAAGTGGGCTTAAAACTCCCAATCGGTGAATTGTTCTAATTCAAATAACCCAACCTTCACCCACAGGCATTCAGGCAGTTATATCACATAAGCAAATAGCCTCATGGTAAACATGCTATCATGGCAATCACTCACACGCATGCAAGGATGCTAAAGCATAAATACTTACCGAGTACTCCAAGCCAAAGAAAGAAGCTAATTAGAAATCATCCATGAATCCTAACTATGCTGAGATGCCTAATGCAACACATACATGTATGCAACTAAGATAGGCTCGGCTATTCTAAGATGGCATATGAAATGCAATAAATGATACACGCATTCAACTCGGAATTGAAATACAATGCAGTTAGTATGATGCGCCGAGCCCGGTGCATGCAATACAGATGAATGAATGCAAACATGCGAACATATAGATGCTAATTGAAACATGCCCTAAAACTAACCATCATAAGCTGGTAAATAAAAGGGAGAGAGACGTGGGGTTGGAAGACATGTATCACACACACGCACACTTATTACAACATTGCCCTCCTCGGAGGGTCCGAATAAATAATACATAGCCAAATGAATAACGAATTACATCTAATTATTACACAATCTTAATTAATTAACAAATTAACTAAAATAAATAAGCTAGCATGCAAAACATATGAAATGGATTGCCGCAGCTCGGTCTTGAATGATGAGGAATGCATGCATGCTCGAGTTGCCTTGCCGAAAAATCCATCGCGATGCCCCGATTTGTCTTTGTTTGCAACTGGTCCCAGAATTCTGTACAAAGCTCTAGAACGCTGAAACTCCACCATGGGAACCTGTAGGGATACTATCGACCAGTTTTTCCTGATGGTTTCTGGTTTGCTGCAACAGAGAGCAAGAAAGGGGCATGGCAAATTATTTTCAACATATGTGTGCACGACCACTCTCCCCATCATTGCATAAGCTCTAGGGAGGATAGTCCTCGATCCTCGTGCCACCAATCGTGCATCTCGATGCATGATGGCCGAGGAGTCGGATTGCACGACTCAATGTAAAATGAATGCACATATAAACACAACAAGGCCTAAACTCCATCGTGGGTAATCCGAAGTGTCGGCAACCGAGAATCGAGGCACGTTTCGTCACTTGGAGTACGAAATATCCCTCGTTTCCTATGTTTGGACTAAACCCTACTCCAAACATGATGCAATACACATGGCATGCATGAATGCAACTCTAACATGCAACCTAAACATAATGCCACTAAATGATGCAAACATGCAAATGATGATATGCAAACATGCTACTAGCATACATAATGCTATGAAATAATCAATGGCATACTCAATGCACATGAAAGCTATATGGCATGTGCAATGCACACATGGAGACTAACAATGAAATGATCAAGGCAAACACAATGCAATGGTTAATCATGCAACAACATGGACTAAATGGCATATACAATGCAAGATGGACTTAAACCAAGATAGGCGAGCCTCAGCCACACCTAAATCAGTGGCCAAACATGATGGAATTAGGCAACAAAAACACATGCAAACATGCACCAATGCAAGAGACGAAACCTAAGGCACCGAATGCAACTCTATCAAAGCATGGCAAGGGATGAAATATGGCATACAATCACACATTTTTCATCTCTGAAATTACATGTAAGATGGTCCCAAATCATGCAAACACCTCACACGATGCATGCTAGATGGCTCGAATATCGAAACTAGTGAAGGGCATTACACTAGAGGTACACAAAACAATGCACAAATGGCAAAACTAGCCCCAAACAGACCCTAGGCAGGTCCAAGATAGTGGGAAAATGGTCTAAAATGATGGCTCGAAAGGCATGGAAATGAAGCTCATGCAATGGTCCATAAACAAGGCATTTATGCATAACTCTCAAACGCATTTAAAGAGTGGAAAACATGGGAATATGGCATACATATAAGCTCTGAGATATGATGCACAATGGCCCCAAAACATGGAAACACCTCAACATAAGCATGCAATAGGCTTCAAAACTCAAAGCTAGGCAAGGGTATTGCACTATAACCATGCATAGTAAACATCATTCGACCATGAGGCATAAAAACTGAGCTAAGGCATCCAAAACATGCACAAAATTAGTTTAAGGCATGGCCAAAAAGTGCTAGAATCAAGGACCAAAATAGCATGCAATATAAGCTAGTAAAGAGGATTTATACTACAAGCATATGAGGCATTCAAGGGGTTGCTAAACTAGCAACGCTCAGAGGTATGACATGCCAAATAAAGCCCAAAAAACTCACTGAAACATGGTCTATGCATGAAAGAATGAGATGCTCCTTTGATAGGCCATGAAGAGGGTTGTTCTACACATCCAAGATTGACACCCAATATGAAAAAACCACCTCTGGATAGAGGTTATGTAGGCCCTAAAACTTACTGAAAAGGGCCTGAAATGAGGCTAGGAAGCATGCAAGTATAGGCTCCTTTGATATGCTATGAAGAGGGTTATTCTACATATGCAAGAGGGACACCTAATATTGCAAAAATAGCTCTAGACAGAGCTCATGCAGGTCCTAAAACTCACCAAAAATGGCATGAAACATGGCTTGGAAGCATGCACACATGGGCTCCCTTGTTAGGCCAAATATGCTAGAAAACAAGACAAGGGGTGAGAGGGTCAGCCCTCTCTGATTTTGGTGCTCAAAACAGCATGCTAGCCACTGAAAATCCATTGGATTTCAGTGGCTAAGAGACCAAACAAAGGTCAATGCAAAGGCCCTAAGGCATGGCTCAAAATAAGATGAAATGAAGCATGTAAGGGGGTAGATGACTCCCAATAGAAAAATGGTCTTAAACAAAAATGTTAAGGACCTCAAAATAAAGCTTTTTTCAGTTTATACCAAAGCTCGAAAATACTTGCAAGTATGGCTAAAAGAGGGAGCAAAATAAAGCTTAAAAGAGGGAATAGTGTGTTACCCTTGAAGCTCAACAACTCCAGCAGCTTCTAGACGAAAGATGTAGCTCCCCAATCTCTGAAAAAGGCCTCCAAGAAGCTTAGGTTGGTGTTGGAGGTGTGTGACTTCAAAGTGGTGTGCAAAGGGTCCAAGAACACTACACTTTTGAGGTCAAAATATAGAGACAAAGAGAGATATGTATTGTATGCCTAAGACCAATTTTTGAACCTTTGCTAATGAGGGAGAGGGTCTCTCTTATAGCCAAAGAGGTCCAAAGCTTCTCCAAGAAGCTAAAAAAACAAGTTTGAAGATCCTCCATACACGTGTATGGAGGATCAATTCTGTGCCTTCCAGCTGGCACAGCTGGCAACAACTCACAGAGGCAAGACAGGAGGAGGTAGGCCGACCAGTTCAAGGGGTCGACCAATGTCACGACCCAAACCCGGCCCTATGGGTTTAGCATCAGAATCGCCAAGAATCCGAGATTACCAAGGCTCCGGCACAAGAATACGCTTAAACAGAGTATGTGGCTGGCGGAAGCCAATACAGTAAATAACTAGTGTCCATTGAGCTGTGAAAATCTGTAGGCCAAAAACATTTTTCATGCATTCTTACAGTTCAGAACGGTACAGTCTATACAATCATGTACAATCATTCAGTACGGGGACCTAATCCCTCGGTAACAGTACAGTAAAACAGTAGACAGTCTATACAAAACAGTAAGGAGACCGATGGGGACACAAAAACACCCCAAGCCATAGCATGGCAATTCGGAACCTCGCAGTGAGGCACATAGGCTGGCTTGACAAAACTGGGGACCGACCCACGCTCCTAGCTCCGATCTGGCTGCTGAGAACCTACATATATATATAAACAGTGAGCTAAAGCCCAGTGAATAACATACAGCGTAAAGAGGTTATGAATGAATGTCGTTCTGAATGAAATCGTTCATTAAACAAGATTTTAGTCTTTCAAGATTTCATCAATCACCATATGTGGTACACCCATTAGCCTATAAACAAGAGGGTCCAAAAGGACCGAGTCTTAACAGACCAACAAGAATGATGGCCATCGATCAAGAAATATGGTTCCACAAGGGGACCGACAGAGCTCAGAATAAAGAATACCAATGCTAAGGATGCCACAATACGCCTCGTAATACGTGACATACATTCATTCAAGAACAATATCGATTCGATAAACAATTGATTCAAGATTCAAAAGATAACCATTTTGAACATATCTTTACACAATTGTTACTCACGAGTTACGGGCTAATAGCGGCTAGAGCGTCCAGAAACCAACCTAAGCGGTTAACAAATAGAACACACACTAAGTTTCACAGTCGGGAAGGATGATAATTAAATCCCTAAATTTCCTCGGTGTGGTTCTATGTCTAAATCCTCATTAAGATGCCTTAAACTAGGCCTAAGAATGCCTAGGATGGGATGAGGATGCAAAGATGTACACAGAAATCAGGGGCCTTCGAAATTTTCGGCCTTGAGTTTCGCTCGAGCGGACAAGCAAACAAAGGTCCCCGCTCGAGCGTACATTCAACCGCTCGAGCGCGCTGATGAATGGTGCAAGATGCTGGATGCGCGATTTCTCCGCTTGAGCGGACTGTAAAACAAGTCGAAGAAAATGCTGGGAGCATGAATTCCCCGCTCGAGTGGCACTTCCCCCGCTCGAGCGGACATCAAAAATCTGGAAAATTCAGGTTTGTGTTCCAAGTTCAAAACTCAAGTTTGACGCTCCCAACTCGATCCTCTTGGGCCCATTTTCTGGAAAACTCTTTCAAACACATAGAATAACACGTTTTAAAGCTCAATTTAAGAAATCAAGGCCCAAGGGTGTTTCAATTAACTCAATTTCAAACTAATTCTCAAGAACAACATGCAAACATGACATGCATGCACTTTAAACCAAAATCAAGCTTTAACTCTTGCTCAATTGAGCTCAAAAGTTGGAAAACAAAATGAAAACATGGACCATAGCTCAAACATGAACATGCATGTACAATATCAACATGAATTCAACTCAAAATGCACCAAAATGGCCATGCATGCATAAATTCAAGCTTAATTCAACCTCTACGCACTAAATCATGGTTTAATCCTATAATGGAGCATGAACCATGCAAGGTGAAGCTTAAAGACAACAAGAAGAAGATGAATTCACTTACCTAAGTCCTAATTCCTTGTCTAGGAGTTCAATTTAGCAATCTATGTCTCAAATCTTTCAATTCCCAAGCAATCCACAAGATGAATTCAACTCTCTCTCTCTCTCTCTCTCTATATGTTTGGTCGGTTAGAGGCAAAATAGGAGCTGATCAATTGATATGTTAAGTGTAAAAGGGCTCCAATATGTGACTAGATAGTGGGCCACTATATGTGGCAAAATAGTAAATAAGGTCAACATTGCAATTAACTCGTTTAAATCTAATTAAATCATTCCTAATCAATTTCCAGATAAATATATCATTAAATCACAAATATTCTCCTGATTACGAAACACTAAACGGTTCCTAATTCGGCCGCCGATAAGGCCTTCAATTAGCAGTTTAAACATACGAATTCAAACAGATAATCAATCAATCAAACGGATACAATATGCAATTCAATAGATAAACCTATTCAATTTCAGTTTTGATTTCAATCAGTCCATTCAGTACTTCAGTTAATTCAATTATCGATCGTTATCAGTTCAGTTTAACAATAATCAGTACGTAATTCAGTAGGTTATCGATAATCAGTACGAGGGTTGTTACAGTCTCCCCTCCTTATAAGGAGTTTAGTCCTCTAAACTTGAGTTACCTTCAGTCTGGAAGAAAACAGGGTCCAGTGGAAACAAATTAGGATATCTTTTCGCCATGTCATCTTCCCTTTCCCAAGTGGCATAGACGCCACCTTGTTCTGCCAGTCAACTTTCACTAGTGGGATCTCTTTGTTTCTCAGTTTCTTGATCCGTCGATTCACAATCTGTATAGGCCGTTCCTCGTAAGTGTAGTCATCACTCAACACTATCCGAGTAGGCTCAATCACATGAAAAGGATCCCGGAGATAGTTTCTCAACATCGAAATGTGGAAGACGTTATGCATATGCTCCATTTCCGAAGGAAGTGCAACTTGATACGCCACCGGATTGATTTTCTCAATAACCTGGTACGGTCCGACATATCTTGGTGCTAACTTGCCTTTGACTCCAAAGCGAGTCTGGCCTTTCATTGGTGTCACTTTCACAAACATGTGATCACCCACTTCATATTCTCGGTCTCGTCTTCTAATATCTGCATAACTCTTCTGTCTACTCTGTGCAGTTTTCAATCTCTGTTGTATCAGTCTTATCTTTTCAGTTGTTTCATTCACAATCTCGGGCCCAAGCAACGGCCCATCTCCAACTTCTGCCCAGCAGATTGGAGATCTACACTTTCTGCCATACAATGCCTCGAAAGGCGCCATACCGATACTCGAATGGTAGCTGTTGTTGTAGGCGAATTCAGCCAACGGAAAATGACTTTCCCAGTTTCCTTGAAAATCAAGGACACACATTCTCAGTAAATCCTCTAAAATCTGGATGGTCCTTTCTGACTGGCCATCTGTCTGAGGATGATAGGCACTACTCAGTCTCAATTCAGTACCCAATGCAGTCTGTAGGCTTTGCCAGAACCTCGATGTAAACTTCGAATCCCTGTCAGAAACGATAGATACAAGCACTCCATGCAATCTTAAAATTTCGTCAATATAGATAACAGCCAATTCGTCTGCATTATAAATTGTCTTGACAGGTAGGAAGTGTGCAGATTTAGTCAATCTATCAACAATAACCCAAATAGAGTCCACACCTTTCCTGGAGCGAGGTAATCCAACGATAAAATCCATCGTGATATGCTCCCATTTCCACTCTGGTATGGATAAGGGTTACAGTAATCCGGCAGGTCGTTGATGTTCAGCTTTGACTTGTTGTCAGTGAAGACATTTGGACACAAAGTCGGCAATTTCCTTCTTCATTCCTGGCCACCAGAAATTCTGTTTCAGATCTTGATACATTTTCGTATTCCCTGGGTGAATAGAAAACTTCAAACTGTGGCCTTCTTGCAAAACTCTTCTTTTCAATTCAGTGTCATTTGGTACACACAGTCTTTCTTGAAATTTCAAAACATTGTTCTCAAATTTGAACCCCGGTCTCGGTTTTGAATCTCTTTCTTCAATAACCTTTTTCAAGAAATCATCCAGTTGTTGTTTTTCGTTAATTTCCTCAATCAATGCTGGTTGAGCAGAAATTGCAGCTAAGGTTCCGCCTTGTTCTCTCAAAACAATTTCAATTTCAGACTTTTCCAGATCATGAAGCAATTCCTTCTGTCCAGTCAGCAAACAGGCTAAGTTGGCAATTGACTTTCGGCTCAATGCATCGGCAACAGTGTTAGCTTTTCCCGGATGGTACAAAATCTGTAGGTCATAATCTTTGATCAGTTCAAGCCATCTCCGCTGTCTCATATTCAGTTCTTTCTGAGTGAAAAAGTACTTCAGGCTCTTGTGGTCAGTATACACTTCACATGTTGCTCCATACAAATAGTGACGCCAAATTTTCAATGCAAAAACCACTGCGGCAAGTTCTAAGTCATGGGTCGGGTAGTTCTTTTCATGTGGTCTTAACTGTCGGGAAGCATAAGCAATAACTCTTCCATTCTGCATTAAAACACACCCCAAACCCTTATGAGAAGCATCACTAAATAGAGTATAACCATCCGCACCTGAAGGTAGAGTCAGAATCGGTGCAGTCACAAATCTAGTTTTCAACTCTTGAAATGCTGATTCCCTCTGGTCAGTCCAGTCAAATGATATCCCTTTCTGTGTCAACTGAGTCAGTGGTAAGGCAATTTTGGAGAAGTCTTTGACAAATCTTCTGTAATATCCAGCCAGTCCCAAAAAGCTTCGGACTTCGGTTATATTCGTCGGTCTAGGCCAGTTCACTACAGCTTCAATTTTCTGCGGATCAACAGAAATTCCGTCTTTGCTAACAACATGCCCCAAAAACATAACATGATCAAGCCAAAACTCACATTTAGACAATTTAGCATATAGTTTTTGTTCTCTTAAGGTTTGCAGGGCAAGTTTCAGATGGTGTTCATGTTCTTCTCTAGTCTTAGAATAAATCAAGATGTCATCAATGAATACCACAATAAAATCATCAAGGTATGGTTTAAAAATTCTGTTCATGAGGTCCATAAATACAGCAGGGGCATTCGTAACTCCGAACGGCATAACTAAAAATTCATAATGGCCATACCTCGTTCTGAAAGCAGTTTTATCAATGTCTTCCGGTTTGACTTTCAGTTGATGGTACCCCGATCTGAGATCAATCTTGGAAAACACTTGTGCACCCTGTAACTAGTCAAATAAATCATCAATACGCGGTAATGGATATTTATTCTTTACAGTTACCTTGTTCAATTCACGGTAATCAATACACAGTCTCAGTGAGCCATCTTTCTTCTTTACAAACAAAACAGGTGCACCCCACGGTGACGTACTGGGTCTGATAAACTTCTTGTCTAACAGTTCCTACAATTGTACCTTCAATTCCTTCAGTTCAGTTGGAGCCATTCTGTAAGGAGCTTTAGATATCGGCTGTGTACCCGGAATCACATCCACAGTAAATTCAATTTCCCTGTCAATCAAATCCCCTGGCAAATCATCTGGAAATACATCTGGGAATTCTCTGACTATAGGAATACAATTCACATCAGTTTTAACACTAACATCAGTAGGCACAGTTAGCACAGAACACAGATATCCTTTACACCCCTTTCTAATCAGTTTAACAGCTTTCACAGAAGAAATCAGATACGGAGGAGGTACCACTCCACTCCCATTAAACACAAATTCAGGCAAACCCGATGGACGGAAAACTACTTGTTTTGTTACACAGTCTATAGTGGCATGATATTTTTGTAACCAATCCATCCCCAATATCACATCAAAGTGATCAATATTCAATGGCAGTAAATCAATAAATAGGTGCATATCCCCAACAATAATCTCACAAGCAGGATACATATATGCACATGTCATGGATCCCCCAACAGGTGATGATACAGCTAGTAAATAGTTCATGGGTTCTAAGGGTCTATTCAATTTACGCGAAAAAGCATGCGATACATACGAATGTGTAGACCCCGAATCAATTAACACATATGCATTTTGAGCACAGATAGAGAGGATACCTGACACAACAGTCTCAGTGTTTTGCACGTCTCCCGGTACTAGGGCGAACACTCGGCCCTGCCTCATAGGCTCTTTCCTGGTAGCTTTGGGGTTCGGTTTTGGTGTTGCAGCTGATACTGCTGTGCTTGGCGCAGCTTTACTACTGGCTTGCGGGGCAGAGGGACAGTCTTTAATTCTGTGGCCCACCTTGCCACACCTGAAACAAGCTCCAAAAATCTGGTAGCAAACCCCTTTGTGCTTATTGCCACATACGGAGCAGGGTGGAGTAAACCCACTCCTTAGGGGCTAATCGTCGTCGACCCGTGATTCTTTCTTAGTTCTTTGGGTTATGCTTGCCTTTCTTAAACTTAAAACCCTGCTTTTTACCTTGCCACTCAGTTGTTGGTGTTTGATTGTTTCAACTCTTTGCAATATTCGTCTCGGCCATCAATGCCCGGTCGAGAACACCCACAAAAGTCGGTAACTTCAAGACACTTATTCTGTCTAGTATAGCAGCACTAAGGCCTCCTTCAAACCTTCTGGCCTTCTTATATTCGGTATCCACCATATGTGGTGCATATCTAGCAAGTTCAGTGAATTTCTTCTCATATACGGCAACAGACGTTTTGCCCTGTCTCAGTTGTTCAAACTCCGTTACTTTTCTGTCCCTGATGCACTGGGGAAAATACTTTTCAAAGAAGGACTCCTTGAACTGAGTCCAAGTCACAATAGTATTCGCATCGCGGGTCAACATCCACCACCTTCTTGCTTCTTCCTGAAGGGTGAAGGTTGCTAACAATACTTTATTGGCTTCGGAGCACGAAAACATTTCAAACAACTTTTCGCTTCCAAAGACCCAAGCTTCAGCCTTTAGCGGTTCTAAGCCTCCCTGAAAGGACGGCGGTTTCATCTTGCTGAACTTATGGGTCAGTGCAATAATGTCCACCTCATTAGAATTCACATTCTGTACATTCTGTTTCGGTTGCACCGGAGGAGGAGGAGGTAGGGGCTGTTAGTTCGGTTGTTGATCTAGTCTTTCAATTATCAGTCCCATCATTTGTTCAAGTCTGGCCATTCTGGCCTCAGAGGATGATGATTCAGGTTCATTTGCATTATCCATTTCACTATAAGCAGTTATAACAGTTATTATTATAAACAGTTGTACAATTAAACAGTTTAACACTTTAACATATAATCAGTCAGTCATAAGCACACACTTTTCAAGTTCATGAGATGCCCTAATTGCTTTTCTAGGACACCCTATAGCTCATTTGGACACCTGTGTGCGGTATAACTCGTGGTAAGTATCGCTCTGATACCACTCTGTCACGACCCAAACCCGGCCCTATGGGTTTAGCATCAGAATCGCCAAGAATCCGAGATTAAAGGCTCAATGAAAGAATACGCTTAAACAGAGTATGACTGGCGGAAGCCAATACAGTAAATAACTAGTGTCCATTGAGCTGTGAAAATCTGTATGCCAAAAACATTTTTCATGCATTCTTACAGTTCAGAACGGTACAGTCTATACAATCATATACAATCATGTACAATCATTCAGTACGGGGACCTAATCCCTTGGTAACGAGACAAGAAACAAGAGATGTCTATACAAAACAAGAAGGAGACCGATGGGGACACAAAACACCCCAAGCCATAGCATGGCAATTCGAACCTCATGATGAGGCACATAGGCTGGCTTGACAAAACTGGGGACCGACCCACGCTCCTAGCTCCGATTTGGCTGCTGAGAACCTACATATATATATAAACAGTGAGCTAAAGCCCAATGAATAACATACATCGTAAAGAGATTATGAATGAATGTCCTTACAGTAATGAAATCAGTTCATTAAACAGTATTTTAGTCTTTCAGTATTTCAGTCAATCAGTCATATGTGGTACACCCATTAGCCTATAAACAGTAGGTCCAAAAGGACCGAGTCTTAATGAACCAACAAATAATGATGGCCATCGATCGATGTGATATGGTTCCACAAGGGGACCGAGAGCTCTATGTGATAACGATCAATGCTAAGGATGCCTGTCTGATTGAGAATACAGGACATACATTCATTCATAAACAATATCGATTCGATAAACAATTGATTCGATTCAAAAGATAACCATTTTGAACATATCTTTACACAATTGTTACTCACGAGTTACGGGCTAATAGCGACTAGCGGCGTCCCCGAGAGTCAACCCTAAACAGTTAACAAATAGAACACACACTAAGTTTCACAGTCGGGAAGGATGATAATTAAATCCCTAAATTTCCTAGATGTGGTTCTATGTCTAAATCCTCATTAAGATGCCTTAAACTAGGCCTAAGAATGCCTAGGATGGGATGAGGATGCAAAGATGTACCACAATCGGTTTGAAATTTTCGTGAAAGCAGGGCCTTCGCCGGCGAGTTTCCCTTTCGAGCGGACAAGCAAACAAAGGTCCCCGCTCGAGCGTACATTCAACCGCTCGAGCGCGCTGATGAATGGTGCAAGATGCTGGATGCGTGATTTCTCCGCTCGAGCGGACTGTAAAACAATTCAAAGAAAATGCTGGGAGCATGAATTCCCCGCTCGAGCGGCACTTCCCCCGCTCGAGCGGACATCAAAAATCTGGAAAATTCAGGTTTGTGTTCCAAGTTCAAAACTCAAGTTTGATGCTCCCAACTCGATCCTCTTGGGCCCATTTTCTGGAAAACTCTTTCAAACACATAGAATAACACGTTTTAAAGCTCAATTTAAGAAATCAAGGCCCAAGGGTGTTTCAATTAACTCAATTTCAAACTAATTCTCAAGAACAACATGCAAACATGACATGCATGCACTTTAAACCAAAATCAAGCTTTAACTCTTGCTCAATTGAGCTCAAAAGTTGGAAAACAAAATGAAAACATGGACCATAGCTCAAACATGAACATGCATGTAGAATATCAACATGAATTCAACTCAAAATGCACCAAAATGGCCATGCATGCATAAATTCAAGCTTAATTCAACCTCTACGCACTAAATCATGGTTTAATCCTACAATGGAGCATGAACCATGCAAGGTGAAGCTTAAAGACAACAAGAAGAAGATGAATTCACTTACCTAAGTCCCAATTCCTTGTCTAGGAGTTCAATTTAGCAATCTATGTCTCAAATCTTTCAATTCCCAAGCAATCCACAAGATGAATTCAACTCTCTCTCTCTCTCTCTCTCTCTCTCTCTCTCTCTATTTTTGGTCGGTTAGAGGCAAAATAGGAGTTGATCAATTGATATGTTAAGTGTAAAAGGGCTCCAATATGTGACTAGATAGTGGGCCACTATATGTGGCAAAATAGTAAATAAAGTCAACATTGCAATTAACTCGTTTAAATATAATTAAATCATTCCTAATCAATTTCCAGATAAATATATCATTAAATCACAAATATTCTCCTGATTACGAAACACTAAACGGTTCCTAATTCGGCCGCCGATAAGGCCTTCAATTAGCAGTTTAAACATACGAATTCAAACAGATAATCAATCAATCAAACGGATACAATATGCAATTCAATAGATAAACCTATTCAATTTCAGTTTCGATTTCAATCAGTCCATTCAGTACTTCAGTTAATTCAATTATCGATCGTTATCAGTTCAGTTTAACAGTAATCAGTACGTAATTCAGTAGGTTATCGATAATCAGTACGAGGGTTGTTACAACCAACCACTTGCCCTGGTCGGCCGGCCAAGTCAAAAGGGTCAGGTGGTTGGCCAGCTACTTTTTGTGGTCAGCCGGAAAGAAAGGTGGTCGGAGGGTGGTCTCCAAGGCCAAAAAGTGGTCGGCTAGTGTCCAAAATGAAGCCCCAGAAGTTAGCTTTCCAATGGAACCAACCTTGCATCAAAATTCCAACTGTGCAAAAAGTTATTCATGTTTTGGTGAAGCCGCGCAGATTCGGTCCAACCGGATTGATGCCCTACTTTAGCCAACCATATCTCCCCCGTCTGGACTTGGCTTTAGGAGATTCTTGAGTGTAAAATTAAGCCCCGGAAGTCTCCTTTCCAACAATAATGGCCTCATATCTTAAATCCAAGTGTACAAATGAATAGGCCCGATTCAGCGAGGGCTACTCGACTCTCTCTTAACGGTTCATGCCCATTTTCTCCCCGAACTGGATTTCTCCCCTTTTTTCCTATTTTCCTCAACTTCAAACCCTTAAGCAAGGTGTTTTGAAAGATTTTTCAAAGATTCCATCTCTCTTTTATTCATTTCCACTTTGTCCTAGCTCGGTTTACCGAAAAGCGCGACATTTAACAAAATGTGAGCCTCGAGACATTGTAGGAACTTTATTCCAAAAATATTTCAAAAAAAAGGGTTTTAAGATCTAAAATCTTTTGATCAAGAAATGGGGTGTGAGGTTAGGGTTTGACTCTCCTCTTGCTGAAGAAATCGAACCTTTGCCCCGCTCAACTTTCTCCACCAAGTAAACCATCAGTAGTGCCCAAGTCTTATGGGCGGTCAAAAATGGGGTGTCTACAGTTGCCCCTCTTTGACAGAGCTCGAAGTCATGAAATGATATGAGTGAATGTCAAAGCCCAGAGACGACCCATTTTTGACAAGGCCGAAGACTTGGACAAACAAACAAAATATAGATAAATAAATGGTTGTGCCCGTAGGCTGCCTACGTATCCCTTTGTAAGGAATCAAACCAGCGTAGTTCAGGGGCATGATGCAAAATGATATGCAAAAAGATTTTGATAATTGGACTTATATGCTATGCGAAACCGGTTTGAAAGTTGGACTTATACGCTACGTGAAGCCGGTTTGATAATTGGACTTACACGCTTTCGCGAAGCCGGTTTGATAATTGGACTTACATGCTTTCGGGAAGCCGGTTTGATAATAGGACTTATACGCTACGTGAAGCCGATTTAAAAAAATTGGACTCATATGCTACCTGAAGCCAGTTTGATAATTGGACTCATAAGCTACGCAAAGCCGGTTTGAAAGTTGAGGATTTATGCAATGCACTGTAATGTAGTGGCTAAAATGCAATGTAATAGCTAAGAGGTGAAGGTACCTTACAGGGGCAATTGGCAATGACTTACCTCATGCTGTTGGGGATCTTTCGCTTCTTCTTGGTTGAACCAGAGGTACTAGTTTTCTCCCTGACTATGGTCGCGGCTTTCCTTATTCTCCAACAGAGTGACAGACTAGGTTGGTTCAGTGTCCAGAATTGAGGTGCATTCATATGCTATCTCAATCTATGGGGCTGCCATACAGATTTCAAGCCAAGGATATACGCCTGGGTATTTAAACAAGACTTTAGTTTCGAAAATCCCGAACCTTTGCGTTCTAAGCATGAGCCTTTCAAACTTTAGTTTCCACCGTCTCAGTTGGTCTCCTAGGAACTCACCGCAAACATAGGTAGGTGGCTATACCAGACCACTGGAAGTCATTCGAGCACAACAAACACCAAAAGAATTGCATCTTTAGAGGATTTAAGGTCTTCTAGACTAGAGATTGCACAAGACAGTGCGAATGAAGATGCAGGATTTAAGGTTTCCTAGACCAGAAAGTGCACAGGACAGTGCGAATGATACAAAAAAACAAAGTGCACAAGACAGTGCGAGTGAAAGTGAATGCACAAGACAGTGCGACACAGATGTACACAAGATAGTGCGATGCAACGCACAAACAAGTGAAGGTGCGCAGAACAGCGCGAGCAATGCACTAACAGGTGCAAGAAAGGTGCACTAGATAGCGCGAGCAATGCACTAACAAGTGCTACTAGTATTTTCTACGCAAGATGAGAGGGAGCAAGTAATGAAATGCACAAGATAGTGCGATGCGCGAGAAAGCGTGAGTATAAACTGCACAAAATAGTGCGATGCGCAAGAGAGCGCGAGTGTAAACTGCACAAAATAGTGCGATGCGCAAGACAGCGCGAGTGATAAACTGCAAAACAGTGCGATGCGCAAGAAAGTGCGAGTGATAAACTGCACAAAATAATGCGATGCACAAGAAAGCGCGAGTGTAAACTGCACAAAATAGTGCAATGCACAAGAAAGCGCGAGTGATTTGAAATGCACTATACAGTGCGATGAACTAAACAGCGCGAGTGATTTGACATACACTAAATAGTGCGAGTGAAACACAACCACAAGGTGCACAAGATAGTGCGAGTGATATGAAATGTGAAAGTGCACAAGACAGTGCGAGAGAGATACAATGCACAAGAAAGTGCGAGGAAGGTGCACAAAAGAAGTGCGATAAAATGCATCTTCCGTGCAAGTAAGGTGCACAAAAAAGTGCAATGAAATGCATGTTCTATGCAAGTATGGTGGCATTTTCTATGCAACATGGAAAGCGTATTCTATGCAATATTGAAAGCATATTCTATCCATGAGACAAGCATATTCTATGCAACATTTAAAAGCATATTCTATGCAT
The DNA here is from genome assembly GCA_025200525.1 of Camellia lanceoleosa. NCBI lineage: Eukaryota > Viridiplantae > Streptophyta > Magnoliopsida > Ericales > Theaceae > Camellia > Camellia lanceoleosa. The sequence continues at coordinate 159,684,938 of CM045767.1, forward strand.
GAGACAGGCATATTCTATGCAACATTGAAAGCATATTCTATGTAATATTGAAAACATATTTCTATGCAATATTGAAAACATATTCTATGCATGAGATAGGCATATTCTATGCAACATTGAAAACATATTCTATGCATGAGACAAGCATATTCTATGCAGCATTTGAAAGCATATTCTATGCATGAATCATAATGATGCGTGGTACGCATGAAACAGAAGCGTATATGAAAGTGCACATTCTATGCAATAAAAGGGCATCAAACATGTACTCTGGTGCCTCCGATTTATCTCTCGGAGAGCTTTGCAACACACTCTGCTCAAAAAAGGGACACCCTGTTTATATTGGCGAGAGATGACATCTGTTGCTGCTTTAATTGCCATTCTGACTTGAAACAGGCTTACACTTGAGGTAGAGGCGCACTCATACTTTGGAGCACTGACAAGGGCTGAAGAGGTACATCCGGAGTACAATCACGGCATGTGCCGAAGTCGAAACACACTAAGATGCTCTGATTTTCCTTATTTTCTTTTGCTTTGCAGTCTGGAACCCATATAGCTTCAGATAGGTCCTGGTTTTACTATCCTCACACGACCTGGGTTGAACCCTGCGGTTTTATGAAAGAACAAATCCTATTTTGCACAAATATGGAGAACGACACAGCACTCTGAGCACAAAACGATTCATTTTTGAAATTGAAATGAGAAAAGGAGAAAAGGGTTCTCAACCGGGTATTTAGCCTACAACTGACCACAGCCAAAATGACTCAACAACGGAAAACAAAGGTAGAACAACCTAAACACAACTCAACAAAGGAAAAACAAGGTAAAACAACCTAAACACATCTATTGACACTCAAACGACTCAAAACAAGAATCGAGACAAACAAAGAAACGCAAACACAACACTCAGCTGTGTTACAAAGACAAGAGACCTCTCGGTGCACGAGGAGCCAGTTTCTCCGGGTATTGTTTCCCACCCTTTCTTATTTGTGATTCTCACATCACTCGGCCCTCAAGCTCTGTTTTTCTGAAAAGGCCCTTTTCCTCACTTTTTCTCTCAGCTTACATCTCTTTTTTCTTCAATCTCTCATTTTTTATCCCTCCCCTGGGTGGTTGATGGCTAAACAAGAAATTGTGGGCTCTTGTCCCTGGTATTCTACCAGATTCACATTCTTGTTCACAACAGTGAGTCTCTCCTACAGAGGGGTTGCGCTACAACTGGGTGTGTAGCAAATCTGCAGCTGACATCGGTTAACGACGCTCTACTGGGGAGTTTGGACGTGATCAGATCTGTCCAGATGAGGGAATGGAATATCTTGCCCCATCCCAATTCGTGCTTCGCACTTAGCTTGATACCTTGCTGCTTGGAGGGTGATAGAGCTTTCAGCCCTTTTGCGGTTAGCTTCAGTGGTGCCCTCCTTTCTAGCGAATACGGTGCCCTTTCCGGCAAGTAAAGTGCCCTTTTCTGGCAAGTATGTTGACAACGGGGGAAAGACAGGAAGCCTGACTCAAATGTGCCCCTAATTCATCATTTTGACCATTTTTTTGTTTTGGTTTTCTACTAAAACATTTTTGACCAACATGAGAGTTAGATTAACATGCTTGTTCGATTTTCTGATTTGAAATCATGCAAGTCAGGTTATGAGCACTGAAAATTTTCCTTTTTTGGATCCAAGAAATGGTCTAGTTTTTAAAAAAATGGAATAATTTTCGAGAGAATTAGTCAACCTCAGTAAAAATTCTCAAAAACTATTTTTGCAAACGGCCACTGCTCAACGAGCACGGAACCTACTCTTGAGATGCACGACCTCGGACCCATAAACAATGGAAAATTGCCTCTTGTTTGAACGGCACTGCATGGCAACTAAAAGTTGCCCCTAGTCTGAATAGCACCGCAGCACATTGTATGGCAATGAAAAGTTGCCCTTTGTTTGAATGGCACCGCATCGCATTGTAATCAGTCTTCTGAGTGACGATCACAACCGAACTCTCGGATACAAAGAAGACAAAGATGACCAAAACCATCACATGGACACAATCGAATTTGAAGTGTTTTACAGCTGGACTTCAGAATGAAGTTGCCTACGTATCCCAAAGATGGGAATCAAGCCTTACGTAGTTCGGGGGTAAGGTACACTCGGGTATTAACCTCTCCTTTTGCGCTCTAACTTTTGCCAAGGCCGCCCTTTCTGGGTTTTTAACCTTGCAAGCTTTGTTCTTCTTTTCATTTCAATTCTTTTCATTTCTTTTCTTCTTTTTTCTTTTTCATCTTTTCTTTTCATTTTCTTCATTTTTCTTCTTTTCTTTTTTTCATTCTTTGCATTTTTCTTTTTTTTGTTCTTTTTGTTCTTTTTCTTGCTCTAACTTTTGCCTGGGTCGCTCTTTCGGTTTTTCGGCCCAGCGAGCCTCTCAAGGGTAAAAGTGTAGCATTGTCCATGTCAAATGGTTTTGAGATCCTGAAGTCATCTAAATCTAGGAGAATGGCTGTTGTTCGCTGACGATGCAGGAGTCCATCCAATGGGGGGGCTGAATTTGCCCCTAGTGTTGTGGATAGGAACTCGATTATCCCTCAGCAATGCTTTCTTCTTTCTTCCCCTCTGGGATTTGGCATTCTTGCTGATCTCTGTTAGCTTGAGAAACATCCCAATTTTTTTGACTCTTTGAGCACCTTTGACATTTTTGCCCCTAGTTCGAGGGGTACCTCTAATCTAGCTTTGCAAGCTTCTTTTGACGACATCTGATCTTCTTGATCTGACTTCCCTGCCCCTAGTTCGAAGGCTGCTTCGAATCTGGCCACACAAGCCTCACATTGTAGTTGACCGTCGAACATTCTGAAATCAAGTTCAAGGTTTGAAAGTGAGGGGTCGAGTCTCGGGGCTGAGAGCGATCCTAAGCTGCACAATCTCAAGAGCGATTCCATGCAGGTCTTCGCAGGACCGTGCAAAACATTTTTTGAAATCTTTTTAAAAAGCGACTAGTCGCTCGTGCTGAAGACAATGCGGAACTAATCTGGATCAAGCCAGGATCCTTCTCAGTACTCACATTAACAAACATGATCTTAATCATTAAGGGCTTAGCATGCCTTTCTCTCTCTTAATTGATCAAATTTTGCAAAACTCGAGGAATTCCTTCCTCTTTGTTTTCATCACAATGTTAAAAAAGGTTTTGAAAATCGCAAGTCAATGTAATGATTTCAAAGCATAGAAAAGATACAGTTTTTTTTAGTCAAATACTGTCGTCTCATTCAGAACTTTTGGCACAACTAGCACAAGGCAGAAGCAAATACAAGAGTGTGAAAATCATTGCTGTTCATTCAAATATGTTGGCATTACTGGCTCCAACGCAGAAACAGACTCAAAAGAAAGCGAAAAGACAAACACAAAACAATCAAGTGATGTTCGAGGTAACACCCCCGAAATCACCCGACTCCAACAAAATAGGACTGACTCGGTGCAACAAGACAGACCCAACTGACTTAGTAAGAAAAGACTGACTCTGTACAACACAACAAGACTGACCCAATACCCAAGTCAGAAAGTAAAGTAAACAGCATTCGCAAATGCTCAAAATAGTGTGTGCCATCCCCACAGCTAGAGTGAACTGAGTGCCATCCACAGGTGGTTCATCCCCCGATCACATATTCACATTATCCCCCAAGAGCTTACGGATCAAGTGCCGATAGACTTTGTAGGACCCGGTGCGACGATGACCTCGTTGTCAATCAAATCTTACACTTTGTGGCAAAGACGAAAGCAATTGTCAGTGCCATGACCGATTTGTTGATGGAAGGCATAGTACTGGGCAGCATCATGCGTAGCCAGAGGAGGATTCGGGAGAGGCCGAGGCTCAAGGGTTTTGAGATGGCCTTGTCCAACAAGGATTTGGGGAGCTTTGGACAAAGGCATATAGAGGGCATGGAAGACCCTCTGACCTCGGGGTTGGTACTTCAAGGTTTGTGGATTTTTGCTGGACGCACCAGCAAAGGGATTGGCAGGTGCTGACTGAGTTTGCTGATCTTTTCCGAGCACGGGATTAGAGCTGAAAGGAACATTCCTGGTACAACGGCCCTTCTCCCGGCTTGCCCCTTGATTCAAACTGCCCCTAACTTGAGTGGCGAAAGTGTCATCCACAGTTTTTACAACAACTGCGAGGACTTGCTCTTTGTTCAGTCCCTCTACTTTCAAAGCATCAACAACCAACAGAAGATGTTCATGGGGATCCATGCCCGCCCCTACCTTATTCTTTCCACTCGCCTCCACTTTGCCAAGGGTTTGGCTTTCTTCAAATGCAGCCCGTCCCAAGATTGGGGAGCCTTTTGGCATGAAATTCCCGGTATGTGGTATGGTCGATGACGGAGCCAATGTCCCGAAGGCTAAATCTGCCACAGTTCTCTGGAGATCTTCAATCATTCTCTTCAGCTCAGAAGTAGTGGGCTCACGGGTTTGAGATGATTGGGGTCCAGGTGCATTCATCATGCATAAGTCCATGCTTTCTGGGATAAACACCTCAGGCTTGGGTAGATGGACTGGGGTGATGTATATGCTAGGGTCGTACGGGACGGCTAGTGTGTGGATTAGATTAAGGTGTGGATAAGGTACTTGGTCCTTGGGGTTTGAAGGTGGAGCTATCGTCCGGTTGTCGATGAGATTTTGGACCTCATGACGAAGGCGGTACCAACGGTTGGTGCCATAACTGCACTGCTGATGGTACATGCAGTACTTGGAGGGGTTATGTCTAGTTGGGAGTGGGTCAGGCAGAGGTTGAGGATCGAGGGGTTTGAGATACCCCCTTTCCATCAAGACTTTTAGTGCGCTAGTCAGGCTCATATAGAGGGGGGTGAAGGTTCTACCCTGAGCTCAGGCTGGGCCAGCGGTTTGTAGGCTTGGATTGGCAAAAGGGTCGGCTATGGCAACTGTATTGATTTCGGTGGGTTTGGGAATAACGCTACTACCAGCATTGGTACTCCTAGAAATCGCCCTCCTTGTCGGTTCACTTGTTCTGGGAATGATCCCACTGTTGAACGCATTCTCGACCTGAACCCCCAGTTCATGCAAACTTTTAAAAGTGAATAGTGGAGCGACTATCAACTTTTGCAACATATCATGCTTGAGGTTTCGCACCACTATCCGCACTTGATCCCTTTCAGAAGGGCGATCTGTCATCTGTGCTGCCTTTGCTCTCCATCTTGCAACAAATTTCACAAAAGGCTTTGTTGGGTTCTGGCGGGTTGTTTTAAGCTCTTGCATGGTCATTTCAACTTGGGTATTGTAGGAATACTGATCGACAAAGGCCTCAGCCAACTCTTCCCAGTTCTGCTTCACTGTATTCTCCAACTTGGCATACCAAGCGGCTGCTTCACCCGACAGGGTTCTTCCGTACAGAGAGAGTTTCTGTGGCTTAGTCAAACCCATTGGCTTCAGGACATCCAAGAAAAGCCGGATATGTACCATAGGATCTCTAGACACGCTGTAGACACGCCCCGCGTGAGGGCCTCAGTGCTACAGTTCGGACTCAAATTGTGACGGTTCTTAATCTAAACCAAAGAGTCCAAATCCGGCAAATCGTTTTGAGAAAACAAATTTTTGTAAAGAAGTGCCAAACATGGACTGCTTTGCCAGATACATAGTCACCACCTAAATATTTTTTAATGGGGGAATTTAGGAAACCCTGACTCGTTTGCCTAAGGCCACGTGTCCGTCATCACCAAAGTTGCCTTGGCTCGGGAACTTGGGTACGATTGGGGAAGGTCAACTATGAGCACCCCCTCTCGCCCGATCCGAAGATCGGCCTCTACTAACCATGATATCTCGTTTTTGAAAACATATGCGTTCTTATTCTGATTAATTAGCTAGAATTACTATGTGATGCGCACAGCAAAACAAGTATAGACTATATCGCCTAATTTGGAACAAAGCATTGCATATCCGTTTTGTTTAGGAAATGGTTTGAAATTTGCAACTCGCAAGTAGGCTAAAACACAGATTTCAACGAGTCGTTCCAACGCAAACAATCCAACCTTCACCCACAGGCATTCAAGCAGTTATATCACATAACCAGCTAGCCTCATGGTAATCATGCTATTATGGCAACACTCACACGCATGCAAGGATGCTAAAACATAAATGCTTACCGAGTACGCCAAGCCAAAACAGAAACTAATTAGTAATCATATGCATGATCCTAGTTCATGTTCAGATGGCTAATGCAACACATGCAGGATGCAGCTGGAATAAGCTCGGCTAATCTATGAATGGCATGTGAAATGCAACAACTAACATGTATTAAACTTGGAATTAAAATACAATGCAGTTAACATGATGCGCCGAGCTCGGTGCATGCAATACTGATGAATGATGCACGCATGCATAGCATAAATGTAACAAGCCCGCGGGGGACCTCGCTCTACAGTTTGGACTCCCCTGTTTGTTTTTGTTGCGGTTCGTAATCTGAACCAAAGAGTCCAACTCTGGCAAATCGTTTGAGAAAATAGATTTTTTTGAAAAGTAGTGCCAAACATGGACTGCTTTGCCAGATACAGAGTCGCCACCTAAATATTTTAAAATGGGAAATTTAGGAAACCCTGACTCGGTGCCGAAGGCCACATGTCCGTCATCACCAAAGTGGTCTTGGCACGGGAGCTTGGGTACGATCGGGGAAGGTCAGCTATGAGCACCCCCTTTCGCCCGGTCCGAAGACCGGCCTCTACTAACCGTGATATTCGATTTTGAAAACGTTATGTGTTCTTATTCCGGTTATTAGCCTAGAATTACTATGTTATGCGCACAGCAAACAAGTATAGACTAGATTGCCTAATTTGGAAACAAGCATTGCATATCCGTTTGTTTTGAAAATGCTTTGGAATTTGCTACCTGCAAGTAGGCTAAAATACGGATTTCAACGATTTATTCTAACTCAAAGAATCCAACCTTCACCCACAGGCATTCAAGCAGTTTATCTCATGTAAGCAACTAGCCGCAATGTAAGCCTACTATCATGTTAACATTCACACGCATGCGATATGCTAAAGCATAAATACTTACATTGTACTCCGTGCCAAAACAACAAACTACTTAGCAAAAATGCATGCTCTAGTTCATGTTAGAATGACTAATGCATCACATACAGAATGTAATTAGGATAGACTCGGCTAACCCGAAAATGGCATGTGAAATGCAATCATTCGACGCACGTATTCGAGTTGGAAATTGAAGATATAATGCGGTTTGTATGATGTATCGAGCCCGGTGAATGTCAACAAATGCATGGATGCACGCATGCATTGCATAAGGTATGCTAAAATAAACGTGTCCTAATCTACCATCATAAGCAGGTAAATAAAAGGGAGAAAGAAATGGGGGTTGGAAGACATACACACCACTCACCCACACTTATTACAAATATGCCCTCACTCGGAGGGACCAAAAGAATATACAGTCCGAATAATGAATAAATAAAGTATTACAAAATTCCTAATTACTTAGTAAATAAACGCAAAAAGAAAGAAGGCCACGGCCTCCCGCCTCGGGATACGCAAATGATGCAGGTTCGGATCCAGACTCGCTTGGAAAACCCGCACTATACCACTGCTGCCTCTATTCTTACTGCCCTATCTCTCAAAAAATTTCCAAAGTCCCAGGACACCTTCCTTGCATGCTGCTGTACACCGCTAGCTGGAGGAAGTGCCCACCGGCCAGCAAAAATTTCCATCGGCTGTTTAGGAGGTTATCGGCCATCCATATAGTGCCGGTCGGCACTCTCTACTGCCGGTCGGCATAAAATTCCTGCAGAAGACAGTTTTGACAGCAACAGCAGACAGACAGTGCATGGCATGGAATTTCAAGCAAATGTGTGCATGAACACACTCCCTATCATGCAATGGACTCAAGGGAGCATGGCCCTCGACCCTCGGGCCATCAATCACGCATTTCAATGCATGATGGCCCAAAAGCCAAGTTAGCAACTTTGATATCAAATGAAATGCAAGCACAAAACACATCAAGGGCCCCAACCTCTATCATGCTCGATCAAGGGGCAAGGGATGCATGCCAAATGCAACCTAAGCATGCGAGCTAGGTATGCAATATGATTATACGAACAAGCATGCAAGGCATGACGCAATGTAACAACATAACATGCACAACGCATTGTAACATGGCATACACAATGCAAGATGGGCTTACACCAATACAAGTGAACCTTAGCCACACTCACATAGGAGGCCATCAGATGAAAACAAAACAACTCGAAATGCGTGCATGCGTGCACGCAAACCGAGGACGGACCCTCAGGCACCGAAATGCCACCCTAATGAGACATGGCAAAGACATGGAATATGATATGCAAACATGCAAAAATCAGTAGCAAAATGAAGGGCAAAACAGCCCCGAAACAAAGCGAAATGACACCCGATGCATGGAATCTCTCCCGAAATGCAAAACTAGTCACATGAAGTGGCTTACAGCTATACAAAGCATGCATAATTTGAACATGACATGAAAATACAGAAGCAAGGAAGCCCCGAGACAAGTATTTTTACAGTAAAAAGCATGGTCAAACAGCAAGCATAGGTAGGGCTAAAATGACATACGAAAATGGCTCCGCAAGGGAAGCGATGAAGCAAGTGGTAGATGCAAAGCCCAAAAAGAAAAAGACCCTTCTACAACACTGAATAGGGACTAAAAATATGCTGTTTTTCAGTAGATGACAACCCCCAAAACAGTATACAAACATGCTAAAGATGCCATGCAAGATTAAGGCCACCAAAGGGCTATAACATGAAGTATGCACAAAATTCACCAAAAAGACAAAGACCCTTAATGGAATATGACAAGGGGGTCAAAATATAGCAATTTTCAGTTATGATGATGGCCTAAAAACAGAAGCAAGATGGGCCAACAAAGCATGCAAAAATGGGGGCCAAAGAGGGGTATAATGGTAAGTGCTACATGGAGGCCCCCAACAGTGTTGAGCCCTTCTACAATGTTGTAGAGGGGCTCAAAATAGGCTAACTCACAGTTTATATCATGCTCAAAAAAAGATCACACACAGGCTAGAAATATCATGCAAGATTATGGTATTTAAGAGGGTATTGAAGCAAGTACCAAATGGGGGGCTCAAACAGGGTTGAGCCCTTAAACAAACATGAAGAATGGCTCAAAAAAATGACCCTTTTAGTTAGGGTCGGAGCCCAAAACAGCAAGAAAATAGGCTAGAAGAGTGGTGTAAAAATGTGCTACAAAAGAGGGAAAATGGTCTTACCCTTGAAGATCAATTCTTTGCTACCTCTTGGACCAAGGAATGTTGCCTCCTAGCCTCTGAGAAGACCTCCTTGCTGTTGGAAATGGAGTGGTGATGGTGGTGCTTGGTAGTGATGAAGAAATGGCCAAGGATTTGAGAGGTTTGGAACTTGGAAGTGTAGAGAGAGAGGGATCTTGTAGAGTGAGAAGCTCCCAAAACTTGCTTTTTTTGTTCTCTCCTATCCAATATGAGATATAAGGCTCTATATATATCAAAATAAGAGCTTTTGGTCGAAATATCCCAATTGAAAATATCTGATACAATGTATAGCAGCTGGATGATAAATATTCGTCAAAAATCTGAGTTCTGGGCACTTTTGGCCGGCCGGCAATCTTTTGTGCTGGTCGGATAAATGGAGGGCCGGTAGGTATCCGGTAAGGTCAAAAAGTGCTGGTGGATGTCCAGATTGAAGCCCCGGAAGTTAGCTTTCCAATGGCACAAACCTTGCATTAAAATTCCTCCTGTACAAAAAGTTATGCCCTTTTTGGTGAAGCCGCGCAGATTCGATCCAACCGGGCTGATCCTCTACTTCAACCAACCATATCTCCCCCACCCGGACTTGGCTTTAAGAGATTCTTAAGTGCAAAATGAAGCCCCAGAAGTCTTCTTTCCAATGATGGTGGCCTCATAGCTAAAACCCAAGTATGTAGATAGATAAGCTTGATTTAGCGAGGACTGCTCGACTCCCTTCTACCTGGATCCTTGCCGAATCTCTTCTCTAACTTGGTTTCTCCCCTCTTCTCCTCTTTTTTCAACTTCAAACCCCTTAGCAAGGTGTTTTGAAAGATTTTCCAAAGATTTCATCTCTCTTTCATTCATCTCCACTTTGTCCTTGCTCGGTTTACCGAAAAGCGCAACATTTACCGAAATGCGAGCGTCGGAACATCGTGGGAATTTTATTTCAAAAATGTTTTGAGAGAGAGGGTTTTAAGGTATAAAAACCATCAAAAATAATTTTGGTCCACAATGGGGTATGAAGTTGAGATTTGCCTCTCTCCTTGCCAAAGAAACTGAACCTGTGCACTGCACACCTTTCTCCAACAAGTAAACCATCAGTAGTGCCCAAGTCTTAAGGGCGGTCAAAAATGGGGTGTCTACAGTTGCCCTTCTTTGACAGAACTCGAAAGTCACAACAATGACGGGGGTGAATGTCAAAGCCCAGAGACGACCAATTTTTGTCAAGGCCAAAGACTTGGACAAACAAAATACAGATGAATAAATGGTTGTGCCCGCAGGCTGCCTACGTATCCCTTTGTAAGGAATCAAACCAGCGTAGTTCAGGTGCATGATTCAAAGTGGTGCACAATGCAAGTGCATAACTTATGATCATGCAAAGGATGCTATAATGAAGCAATTATGCAAAATAAATGCAACATTTTAAGCGAATGCTATGCAAACAAGTAAACATGAACCAAACTACATGTCATGTAGAAAGGATGTAAGAAAATTATGCAATTCTCACGGCGTCTTGCGCGGAGAAGGCTAAAAGTGACTACCGAGAATACCCGGAGTCTCAAGCACAACATCTCTCAGCGTATCGTACACAGGAGAGGAAAGAGTAACACTTCTCAGCGTAGTACACGCGAGAGAAGAAAGATAAAATTTCTCATCGTAGTACACGCAAGAGAAGAAGGATAAAATTTCTCAGCGTAGTACACGCAAGAGAAGAAGGAAAGGCAAAGAGAAACCTCATCAACGTAGTACACGCGAGAGAGGAAAGAGGAAAGCAAAAAAGAAACCTCTCAGCGTAGTACACGCGAGAGAGGAAAGAGAAAAGCCTCTCAGCGTAGTACACGCGAGAGAGGAAAGAGGAAAGCAAAAAGAAACCTCTCATTGTAGTACACGCGAGAGAGGAAAGAGAAAAGCAAAAAGAAACCTCTCAGCGTAGTACACGCGAGAGAGGAAAGAGCAACAATGCAAGTAAAAAGGCGCACAACAATGTGGGTGAAACATGCATGACAGCGCAAGTGAAATGAGTGCATAACAATGCAAGTGGGATGTGCATCACGATGCAAATGAAGTGGGTGCATAACAATGCAATTGGAACATGCAGCATAATGCAAGTGGGACGAGTGTGTATACACATTTTGTGCACAATAATCAATGCATATTCGATGCAATCTCAACAGTGTGTTTGAAATAAAATGTCAAATAAGGAAATACACGCCTTAACGAGACCAATTCAAACGCAACCTCCAATTTACCTCTCGGAGGAGTCACAATAGATTCCAAAAGGATACAACTCGTGCATGCAAACTGACAATGAGCTCCGCATCGGAGACATGAGTTGATACGTCCGCAGAAACATTTTGAGCTTGAGGTAGAGGCACACCCATACTTCGGAGCATTGACAAGGCTTGAAGGGGTACATCCCACGGAATTTGCTGGAGGTGAAGCACACTCAGATGCTTCGATTTTCCCTCTTTTCTTTTGCTGCGGTCTGGAACCTATAGCAGAGATAGATCCTGATTTTACTATTCTCACATGACCTGGGTTGAACCCTGCAGTTTTTGAAAGAACAAGTTCCCTTTTTGCACAAATGTGGAGAATGGCACAGCACTCTGAGCACAAGATGATTTTTTTTTTTTAAATTAAGAAATGAGTTCTTACCCGGGTATTGAGCCTACGACCGAACACAGCGAAAAAGACTCAACAACGAAAAATGATAGGTAAACAACCTAAACACATCGAGATACGCTCAGAACGGCTCAAAGCAAGAATCGAGGCAAACAAAACAAAAGACACGACACACAAACGTGTTACAAAGACGAGAGACCTCTCAGTTTGCGAGGAGCCAGTTTCTTCGGGTATTGTTTCCCACCCTTTCTCATTTGTGATTCTCGCATCGCTCTAGCACTCAAGCTCTGTTTTTCTGAAAAAGCCATTTTCTCGCTTTTTCTCTCAACGCACATCTCTCTATTCTTCAATCTCTCATTTTTTTATCCCTCCCTTTGGTGGTTGATGGATAAATAGAAAGTTGCGGGGTCTTGCCCCTAGCATTCTGCTAGATTCTTTTCTTCTGCTTACAACAGTGAACTTTCCCACAGAGGGGTTGTGCCACAACTGGGTGTGTAGCAAATCTGCAACTAACATCGGTTGATGATGCCCTGCTGGGGAGTTTGGACGTGGTTAGATCTGTCCAGATGAGGAAGTGGAACATCTTGATCCATTCCAATTCGTGCTTCGCACTTGACTTGATACCTCGTTGCTTGGAGGATGAGAGAGCTTTCAGCCCTTTGCTGTTAGCTTCAATTGTGCCATTTTCTGGCAAGTAGCGTGCCCTTTCTGGCAAGTATATTGACAACGGGGAAAAGACAAGAAGCCTGACTCAAATGTACCCCTAGTTCATCATTTTGACCATTTTTTGTTTTGGTTTTCTACTAAAACAATTTTGATCAGCATGAGAGTTTGATTAACATGCTTGTTCGATTTTTGATTTGAAATCATGCAAATCAGGCTATAAGTACTGAAAATTTTCCTTTTTTGGGTCCAAGAAAGTGGTCCAGTTTTAGAAAAATGGAATAATTTTCGAGAGAATTAGTTAACCTCAGTAAAAATTCTCAAAAACTGTTTTTGCAAACGGCCACTGCTCAACGGGCACGGAACCTACTCTTGAGATGCACAACCTCGGACCCATAGTAATGGAAAATTACCCCTTGTCTGAAGGACACTGCATGGCAACGGAAAGTTTCCCCTTGTTTGAAGTGAGACCGCGGCATTTTGAATGGCAACGGAAAGTTGCCCCTTGTTTGGATAGCATCGCAGCGTATTTGTAGTCAATCCTCAGAGCGACGAACACAACCAGACTCTCGGATACAGAGGAGGCAAAGATGATCAAAACCATCACATGGACATAGTCGAATTTGAAGTGTTTGTGGCTGGACTTCAAAGTGAAGTTGCCTACGTATCCCAAACATGGGAATCAAGCCTTACGTAGTTCAGGTTTAAGGCACACTCGGGTATTTAACCTCTCCTTTTTATGCCAAGGCACCTGTTGCAGGTTTTCAACCTTGCGAGCTTTGTTTTTCTTTTTTTTCTCTTTTTTGTCTTTTCATTCTTTTTTTTTTCTCCTTTTTGCTATTCTTTGTTCTTTTCTTTTCTTTTTTTTTTGCTTCTTTTTCGTATTTTTCTTTTTTCTTTTTTTCATTCTTTTCTTCGCTCTAACTTTTGCCTGGGTCGCCCATCCGGGTTTTCGGCTTAGCGAGCCTCTCAAAGGGTAAAAGTGTAACAAGTCCATGCCAAATGGTTTTGAGATTGAAGCCCTCTGTATCCAGGAGAGTTGCTGTTGTATTGATTTGCAGAAAGATCCACCTTTGGCTCTTCGAGCACATCGGATATTTTTTTTTTTTGCCCCTAGTTCGAGGGGTGCTTCTGATCTAGCTTTGCAAGCTTCTTTTGACAACATCTGATCCTCTTGATCTGACTTTGGTGCCTCTTGTTTGAGAGCTGCTTCAAATCTGGCCACACAGGCCTCACATTATGATTGTCCTTTGAACGTTCTGAATCCAAGTTCAAGGTTTGAAAGCAAAGGGGTTGAGTCTCGAGGCCAAGAGCGATCCTAGCTGCACAATCTCAAGAGCGATTCCACACATGTCTTCGCAGGACTGCGCAAAACATTTTTTGAAAGTTTTTAAGAAAGCGACAAATCGCTCGCGCTGAAGACAGTGTAGGACCAATCTGGATTAAAGCTAGGGTCCTTCTCAGTACTCACACTAACAAGCATGATTTCATTCATTAAGGGCTTAGCACGCCTCTCTTTCTCTCAATTTGATCAAAATTTTACAAATCCCGAGGAATTCCTTCCTCTTTTTTTTTTTACCACAGTGTTCAAAAAGTTTTGAAGAACTTAGGTCATTACAATGACTTCAAGGCACAGAAAAGGCAGAGTTCCCAGTCAAATACTGCTATCTCATTCAGAATTTCTGGCACAACTGGCACACGGCAGAAGCAAACGCGAGAGCGTAAAAATCACTGTTGTTTCATTCAGATCTTTTGGTGTAACTGGCTCCACGGCAGAAACAGACTCAAAAGAAACTAAAAAGACAAACACAAAACAAAATGGTGATGCTCGAGGTAACACCCCCGGAATCACCCGACTCTAACAAAACAGGACTGACTCGATACAACAAGACAGACCCAACTGACTCAGTATGAAAGGACTGACTCAATACAAAAAGACAAGACTGACCCAATACCCAAGTCAGAAAGCAAAATTAACAGCATTTGTACATTGCTCAAAACAGTGCATGCCGTTCACCATATCTGAAGTAAACTGAACGCTGCCCGCAAGTGGTTCATCTCTTGATCACATCACATTATCCCCCAAGTTCACTGATCTAGCACCGATAGATTTTGCAGGACCTGGCGCGACGATGACCTTGTTATCAATCAGATCTTGTATTTCATGGCGAAGACGGTAACAACTATCAGTGTCGTGGCCGACTTGTTGATGGAAGGCACAGTACTTGGTCGGGTCATGGGAAGGAGGGAGTTTATTTGGCAATGGTCATAGCTCTAGGGGTTTCAGGTGGCCCTTTTTTATTAGGACCCTCAAGGCCGTTGATAGTGACATGTACAGTGGGGTAAACACCCTCTGGCCCCGAGGTGGGTATTTTGAGGTTTGTGGCTTTTTGTTGGATGCACCAGCAAAGGGATTGACAGGTGTTGACTGGGTTTGCTGATCTCTTTTGAGAACGAGACTAGAGTTGAAAAGAACATTCCTGGTATAAAGGCCCTTCTCCCGGCTCACCCCTTGATTCAAACTGCCCCCAACTTGAGTGGCAAAAGTGTCATCCACAGCGTCTGTAACAACCGCAAGGACTTGCTCTTTGTTCATTCCTTCAGCTTTCAAAGCC
Organism: Camellia lanceoleosa; assembly: GCA_025200525.1. Taxonomy (NCBI): domain Eukaryota; kingdom Viridiplantae; phylum Streptophyta; class Magnoliopsida; order Ericales; family Theaceae; genus Camellia; species Camellia lanceoleosa. The sequence goes on from CM045767.1 coordinate 159,700,090, forward strand.
TCAACATCCCACCGAAGGTGTTCATGGGGGCCAATGCCTGCCCCTACCTTGTTCTTACCACCTGCCTCTATTTTGCCAAGGGATTGGCCTTCTTCCAATGCAGCTTGTCCCAAGGTTGGGGAGCCTTTAGACATGAACTCCCTGGTACGTGATGTGGTCGATGATGGGGCTAAAACCCCAAAAGCTAAATCTGCCACAGTTCTCTGAAGATCTTCGATCATTCTCAGCAACTCAGAAGTAGTGGGCTCATAGGTTTGAGATGATTGGGGTTCAGGTGCACCCATCATGCATAAGTCCATGCTTTTCGGGATAAACACCTTTGGTTTGGGTAGATGGGCTGGGGTGATGTATATGCTGGGGTCAAAGGTGGATGATAGTGTATGGATTAGGTTGAGATGTGGATGAGGTACTTGGTCATTGGGGTCTAAAGGTGGAGCTATCGTCCGACTGTCAATGAGGTTTTGGATCTCATGACGAAGCACACGCCGTGTCATGGCTAGCTTCGTGATGGAAGGCATGATGGTCACCGGGTTATGAGGAGGAGGGTTTCTTTGGTAATGGTTGTGGCTCCAAGCTTCAGATACCCATTTTGATCAGATCCTCAGTAGTTGGACAGAGACATGTACAGTGGGGTAAACACCCTTTGGCCCTGAGGTGGGTATTTGGCCATTTGTGAGCTAGTTTCGGATGCACCGGTGAGTGGGGTGGTCATTTTTTGTGTGGTGGTAGTGACCATGCCCATGTCTGAAGTTATAGCAGCTGTGTCACCACTGGTGGTCGCATTCGAACTGTGGGTAAATGCCCTCCTAGGCTGCTCCTTCTCCTAGTCAACAAGGTCCTGCTTCATAGCGTCCTCGATCTGTACCCCTATCTCGTGTAGGTCCGCAAAGGTAGGAAAGGGTAAGACTATCATTTTTTGCATCATCCTGGGTTGGAGGTTGCGCACAACCATCCTTATCTGGTCTTTGTCAGAAGGCCTTGTAGTCATCATTGAGGCCTTTGATCTCCATCTCGTCACGAACTCTGAGAAACCCTCCTTTAGTTCTTGGCGGGTGGCTTCGAGATCACGAGTTGTGACCTCGATCTATGTGTTGTAGGAGTATTGAGCAATAAAAGCCTCAGCCAGCTCTTCCCAGTTCCGTTTCACAGAGTCCTTCAATTTTGCATGCCAGATTGCAGCTATCCCAGACATAGTTCGGCCAAAGAGAGACAACTTCTGAGCTGTGGTCAAACCCATTGGCTTCAAGATATCGGAAAACAGGTGGAGGTGCACCCTTGGGTCTCTAGAGCCGTCAAAGCGATCGATATGCGGCATTTTAAACTGCTCCAGCAAGGTAACTGCAGATTCAATATACCCGTCCTCTAAATCCGGGATGGGGTTCACTCCATGTGCTCGTCTGAACAACTCCTCCAGTTTATTGACCTTAAGTGCAGTTGGGTCAACCTTAAATTCAAAGGGCGTGTCCACTGGATTACCCGGTGCTTTGGACAACTGAGGTGGGATTGGCAGTGGGACTGGCCATGTCGGAACATCCGTACTTTCCTGGACGTGAGCTGCCTCTCTGGGTATTGGAACCATAGGTGGGGGTGGAGCTGGGTGCGAAGCAAATGCTCCATCATGTTGAAGTCTTGTGCTTTGAAGCTTGCTGAGTAAGCCCGCTTGTTGAGCCGTAACCTCTCTTGGCGGGTGGTAAACTCGCCGACGAAAAGATCTCGCCGCATGGCTGCATGGCCTCTTGGAGTTGACGACCTCTTCCTCGCATATTAACCGAAAAGTCGGATCGAGCAGAGGTGATGTGACTGGTGACTAACGGATCGGATGTCTACCTTGCCTCAGCGAAGAAACACTGGTTGCCTTTGAACTGAATTCCTAACCTAACAAAGTCTATCAGCACAAGTCCGATGAACCTCGGGAAATATTGGAGCCTTCTGAAGCTATGGTTCCAGGACTACCCCTAGCAAAAGAGAAAACAGACAACATCTCAGCTCAATTTCACTGGAACGGATACGAGCAAAGCTAAACAACTATATTCTATTACTGATCACTGTTCCCTGAAATCACTGCCCCAAACCTGAATCTGATACCCACAGATATAACTGATTCTCAAAATCGACATCGCAGTTCGATGCCTTGACTCTGAACTTCATGGTATATGCGTTCCTGTAGAGATACACTCTAAAAGCACATAGCAAGTAAGAGAGAGCCAAAACACCCCTATGCTGGGGTAAGGTTTCCCTGTCCTATTTTGTTAGGAGCTAGGGTTTCACTACGCACGCAGCGGTTTCAAACAACCTAACATCGGGTAAGCAACCTGTCCTAGTTTGGAATGGTCACTATGGATTCCGAATATGCACTAGGTCGAATGGTCGAAAAGGGTGCCCCGGTAAAAACCGGGGTTTGTGTTCCCATCTTGGCGCAGAGCCCATAACCGTCGACCTTATGGACATGCCTTGACAAGACAAGCCTCCCAGCAAACCGCCAGAATAGCAGATGGCCAACACGGTGTCCTAGGCGCACCAATGCACATGCAATGCAAGGAAACACATAGATGAAATCAAACAGATATCACGAGTTCGAGTCAAGCTCTCTAACTCCCCGGAGAATCATGTAACAAGCCATGGGGACCTCGCTCTGATTCGGACTCCCTGTTTGTTTTTGTTGCGGTTCATGTCTGAACCAAAGAGTCCAACTCGCAAATCGTTTGAGAAAACAGATTTTTTGAAAAGTAGTGCCAAACATGGATCATTTGCGAATCTGAGTCGCCACCTAAATATTTTAAAATAGGAAATTTAGGAAACCGACTCGGTCAAGGCCACATGTCCGTCATCACCAAAGTGGTCTTGGCTCGGGAGCTTGGGTACGATCGGGGAAGGTCAGCTATGAGCACCCCCTTTCGCCCGGTCCGAAGACCGGCCTCTACTAACCGTGATATTCGATTTTGAAAATGTTATGTGTTCTTATTCCAGTTATTAGCCTAGAATTACTATGTTATGCGCACAGCAAACAAGTATAGACTAGATTGCCTAATTTGGAAACAAGCATTGCATATCCGTTTGTTTTGAAAATGTTTTGGAATTTGCTACCCGCAAGTAGGCTAAAATACAGATTTCAACGAGTTATTCCAACTCAAACAATCCAACCTTCACCCACAGGCATTCAAGCAGTTTATCTCATGTAAGCAACTAGCCGCATGGTAAGCCTACTATCATGTTAACATTCACACGCATTCGATATGATAAAGCATAAATACTTACATTGTATTCCGTGCCAAAAAGACAAACTAGTTAGCAAAAATGCATGCCCTAGTTCATGTTAGAATGACTAATGCATCGCATACAGAATGTAATTAGGATAGGCTCGGCTAACCCTAAAATGGCATGTGAAATGCAATCATTCGACGCACGTATTCGAGTTGGAAATTGAAGATATAATGCAGTTTGTATGATGTACCGAGCCCGGTGCATGTCAACAAATGCATGGATGCACGCATGCATTGCATAAGGTATGCTAAAATAAACATGTCCTAATCTACCATCATAAGCAGGTAAATAAAAGGGAGAAAGAAATGGGGGTTGGAAGACATACACACCACTCACCCACACTTATTACAAATATGCCCTCACTCGGAGGGACCAAAAGAATATATAGTCCGAATAATGAATAAATAAAGTATTACAAAATTCCTAATTACTTAGTAAATAAACGCAAAAAGAAAGGAGGCCACGGCCTCCCGCCTCGGGATACGCAAATGATGCAGGTTCGGATCCAGACTCGCCTGGAAAACCCGCACTATACCACTGCTGCCTCTGTTCTTACTGCCCTATCTCTCCAAAAATTTCCAAAGTCCCAGGACACCTTCCTTGCATCTTCTTTGCCGACATCACCGGTGGAGGAAGTGCCCACCGGCCAGCTAAAATTTCCATCGGCTGTTTAGGAGGTTACCGGCCATCCATATAGTGCCGGTCGGCACTCTCTACTGTCAGTCGGCATAAAATTCCTGCAGAAGACAGTTTTGACAGCAACAGTAGACAGACAGTGCATGGCATGGAATTTCAAGCAAATGTGTGCATGAACACACTCCTTATCATGCAATGGACTCAAGGGAGCATGGCCCTCGACCCTCGGGCCATCAATCACGCATTTCAATGCATGATGGCCCAAAAGCCAAGTTAGCAACTTTGATATCAAATGAAATGCAAGCACAAAACACATCAAGGGCCCCAACCTCTATCATGCTCGATCAAGAGGCAAGGGATGCATGCCAAATGCAACCTAAGCATGCGAGCTAGGTATGCAATATGATTATACGAACAAGCATGCAAGGCATGACGCAATGTAACAACATAACATGCACAACGCATTGTAACATGGCACACACAATGCAAGATGGGCTTACACCAATACAAGTGAACCTCAGCCACACTCACATAGGAGGCCATCAGATGAAAACAAAACAACTCGAAATGCGTGCATGCGTGCACGCAAACCGAGGACGGACCCTCAGGCACCGAAATGCCACCCTAATGAGACATGGAAAAGACATGGAATATGATATGAAAACATGCAAAAATCAGTAGCAAAATGAAGGGCAAAACAGCCCCGAAACAAAGCGAAATGACACCCGATGCATGGAATCTCTCCCGAAATGCAAAACTAGTCACATTAAGTGGCTTACAGCTATACAAAGCATGCATAATTTGAACATGACACAAAAATACAGAAGAAAGGCAGCCCCGAGACAAGCATTTTTACAGTACAAAGCATGGTCAAAAAGCAAGCATAGGTAGGGCTAAAATGACATACGAAAATGGCTCCGCAAGGGAGGCGACGAAGCAAGTGATAGATGCAAAGCCCAAACATAAAAAGACCCTTCTAAAAAACTGAAGAGGGACTAAAAATATACTATTTTTCGGTAGATGACAACCCCCAAAACAGTATACAAACATGCTAAAGATGCCATGCAAGATTAAGGCCACCAAAGGGCTATAACATGAAGTATGCAAAACATTCACCAAAAATCCAAAGACCCTTAATGGAATATGACAAGGGGGTCAAAATATGGTAATTTTCAGTTCTGATGATGGCCTAAAAACAGAAGCAAGATGGGCCAACAAAGTATGCAAAAATGGGGGCCAAAGAGGGGTATAATGGTAAGTGCTACATGGAGGCCCCCAACAGTGTTGAGCCCTTCTACAATGTTGTAGAGGGGCTCAAAATAGGCCAACTCATAGTTTATATCATGCTCAAAAACAGATCACACATAGGCTAGAAATATCATGCAAGATTATGGTATTTAAGAGGGTATTGAAGCAAGTACCAAATGGGGGGCTCAAACAGGGTTGAGCCCTTAAACAAACATGAAGAATGGCTCAAAAAAATGACCCTTTCAGTTAGGGTCAGAGCCCAAAACAGCAAGAAAATAGGCTAGAAGAATGGTGCAAAAATGTGCTACAAAAGAGGGAAAATGGTCTTACCCTTGAAGATCACTTCTTTGCTACCTCTTGGACCAAGGAATGTTGCCTCCTAGCCTCTGAGAAGGCCTCCTTGCTGCTGGAAATGGAGTGGTGATGGTGGTGCTTGGTAGTGATGAAGAAATGGCCAAGGATTTGAGAGGTTTGGAACTTGGAAGTGTAGAGAGAGAGGGATCTTGTAGAGTGAGAAGCTCCCAAAACTTGCTTTTTTTGTTCTCTCCTATCCAATATGAGATATAAGGCTCTATATATATCAAAATAAGAGCTTTTGGTCGAAATATCCCAATTGAAAATATCTGATACAGTGTATAGCAGCTGGATGATAAATATCTGTCAAAAATCTGAATTCTGGGCACTTTTGGCCGGCTGGCAATCTTTTGTGCCGGTCGGCAATCTTTTGTGCCAGTCGGATAAATGGATGGCCGGTAGGTATCTGGTAAGTTCAAAAAGTGCCGGAGGATGTCCAGATTGAAGCCCCGGAAGTTAGCTTTCCAATGGCGCAAACCTTGCATTAAAATTCCTCCTGTGCAAAAAGTTATGCCCTTTTTGGTGAAGCCGCGCAGATTCGATCCAACCGGGCTGATCCTCTACTTCAACCAACCATATCTCCCCCACCCGGACTTGGCTTTAAGAGATTCTTAAGTGAAAAATGAAGCCCCAGAAGTATTCTTTCCAATGATGGTGGCCTCGTAGCTAAAATCCAAGTATGTAGATAGATAAGCTTGATTTAGCGGGGACTGCTTGACTCCCTTCTACGCGGATCCTTGCCGAATCTCTTCTCTAACTTGGTTTCTCCCCTCTTCTCCTCTTCTTTTCAACTTCAAACCCCTTAGCAAGGTGTTTTGAAAGATTTTCCAAAGATTTCATCTCTCTTTCATTCATCTCCACTTTGTCCTTGCTCGGTTTACCGAAAAGCACAATATTTACCGAAATGCGAGCGTCGGAACATCGTGGGAATTTTATTTCAAAAATGTTTTGAGAGAGAGGGTTTTAAGGTATAAAAACCATCAAAAATAATTTTGGTCCACAATGGGGCATGAAGTTGAGATTTGCCTCTCTCCTTGCCAAAGAAACTGAACCTGTGCACTACACACCTTTCTCCAACAAGTAAACCATTAGTAGTGCCCAAGTCTTAAGGGCGGTCAAAAATGGGGTGTCTACAATAATGTATGCTAATTTAAATATGTCCTAATACTAACCATCAAAGCAGGTAAGTAAAAGGGAGAAACAAGTGGGGGTTGGAAGGTATGCACACACGTACCCACACTTATTACAAATACGCCCTCACTCGGGGGGACCGAAAGAATAATACAGTCCGAATAATGAATCAACTATCCTAGCTAATTAATTATTACAGACCCTCTAATTAATTAACAAATTAATCACAAAAATAATTTAAATGTGAAGCTAAAGAGACTGCCGCAGCTCTGCCTCGGGATGCGCGAATGATGCATCCTTGACTCACCCCGCTCGGAAACTCGCTGCCATAGCACTGTTGCCTCTATTTACACTGCCTTGCTCCTCTGAAAATTTGCACAAGTCCCAAGGATGCTTCTCTGAGCACTGGGGAGCATCACCGACCAAGTGGGAACACCACCGGCCGAAGGAAATGGTCATCAACCATTGGTTGAGCCACCGGCTAATTGTATTTGATCGGTCGGCACTCCAAGTAGCCGGCCGGCTATTTCTTCCTACAGAATCATGCAGTTGACAGCAACAGAGGGCAAGCAGTGTATGGCATGAAATTTTCAAGCAAATGTGAGCATGGCCACACTCCCTATCATGTAATGGACTCAAGGGAGCATGACCCTCGACCCTCGGGCCATCCAATATGCATTTTGATGCATGATGGCCTAAGAGGCCAAGTTTGCCATTCGATGTAAAATGCATGCAACAAAAGAGATAAATGCCAACACCCTATCATTTTGAGATCAAGGGTGTCAGCGACCGAGGATTGAGATGTGGTACGTCACTTGGAGTACGAACACTCTCAATCCTCATGCTTGGTTTGACACCCCAAACTAAGCAATGCAATGCATGTATACAAACATGGCTCAAGAATGCAACATGAGGCTAAGATGCAAAACATGCCAAATGCAATGTAATCTATTATGCAAGCATGCAATGTACTAATCATGCAAGAGGCAATACAATGCAATTTAACATGCGATGCAAACATGGTACAATGCAAGCATGGAACGAGGGGCAACAAGTCAAACATACAACTATGTACAAGAATGGACTTAGACTGAAATGGGAGGCCTCAGCCACACCCTAAAACAGTGGCCAAAAGGGTAAAAAATGGCACAACTTATGCATGCAAGCATGCACACACCAAGGCCTATCATCTAAGCATGGAAAGGGACAACTCTAAGCATTCTTAAAGGCAATATGCTTGGACATTAAACACTCATGTTAAACTCTAAAAAGCATGCAAAAGATGACACCAAGACATGCTAGGGAATGGATGCAAAATAGAAGGTATTCAAGGCCACAAAAGAGAGCATTGCTCAACACCTACCCTAAGCAAACATGGCATGAACTAAGCAACCCAAAACAGAGTTTTTATGCATCAAAATATGCCCCAAAACCCACTGATATGGCAGCCCCAAAGACTTAAATACATAAGCATGCACAATGCTCATTTCAAGGCACAAAAGGACATCTCTTCAAGGCATGAAAAGGGTGATGGATGCAAGCATAGGAACATGGATTAGGGACTGAAATGGTATGAGAAATGATTCCAAATCACTAAAACAACCTAACTCAAGCATGCTCATGACTCATATACTAAAGGCTCACAAGCCAAAATGCAAAGAGACTATACCAAACATGGCAAATATGATCAAATCAGTGCCTAACAGACCTTAATCATGATGAAATATGACCAAGAACTTCACAAAGTTAGGCAAGAACATGTATGCATGATGGTCTTAAAGGCAAGATGCATTTCTAGGCAAAGAGGAGGAATGTAAAGCAAGTATATTATGCATGCAAAGGGGCATAAATCCGACCAAAAACAGAGATGTAATATGACCCAATAACACCCAAAAACCGAGATGTAATATGACCCAATAACACCCAAAAGCCTCTGAAATGAAGCCAAAAGCAACTAAGCATGCATGCTACCCTTATGAGCCAAAAATGCAATCAAAAGAGAGACAAAGGGAGTGGGGTGTCCCTCCCGTATGCAAGACCTCAAACCCTCTTCATCACCACTGAAAATCCACTAGATTTCAGTGGTGAGAAGGCCAAACACAATAGTACTCAAAGCTTAACAAAGAGAGCACAAAAAGGGCCAAACAAGGCCTAAGGAGGGGAGGTCGACCCCCAACACCAAAATGACCTCAATGAAACATCTTAAGCATGCAAATACAAGACTTTTTTCAGTTATACACAAAGTATAAAACAGCATGCAAGATAGGTTAAAGACTAGTGCAAGATTGGGGAATATAAAGCAATAGTGATACCCTTGAAGATCCCTTGAAAAACAGCAAGGTCAGCCACCTTCTTCTGATCAAAACTGACCCAAAACTTTAAGAACAAACCCTCAAGACCTCCCAAGTTGAAGTATGGTGTAATGGTGTGTGTCTTAGTGCAAAACTAAGAATAAAACACACTTTTAGGCTCTTAAACACCCACAAATGAAGAGAGAGAGAGAGAGGGAGATATAGAGAGAGAAGGTGTATATATCAGAATATATATGTATTTTGCTTTGGTTTTGCTCAACCCCATCAAAGGAGAAGAGGGGTCTCTTATATAGACAATGCAAAGACTAAGCTTCCAAGGGAAACTATTCAAAAAGGGTCAAGGCTTCCAAGGGAAGCTAAGCTAAGGGTGCAAGCTTCTTGAGGAAGCTATGACAAAGGGTCAAGCTTCCTCAAGAAGCTTGAGCAAAGGGTGCAATCTTCTCTAGGAAGCTTGGACCAAAATGGTGCAAAGGTTCAAAACAGCCACACCCGTGCATGGGGGGCAGGGTCCGTGCATTCCATCTGGCATAGCTGGCATGCATTATGCCTAAAAAAGGCAAAAAGGTGGTATCGGCCAGAAAAGGAGGCCATCGGCCAAACAGATGGTCGGTCTACCACACCAAATGCCGACCAGCCAATGGTATATTTCACCAATGGCCGGTAGCAAGAAGACATGGCCGGTGGCCTCAAGCCAGGGCCGGTGGGGGTCAGGGGTAGCTAACAAGCTACTCTCTACCCTCAGAAGCAAAAACACAAGTGTTTGGAGCAAAATCAAACACAAAACAGTTTAGTTGAGAGATCCTGAGGCAAGGTGGTTCTGGCAGGTTGTTTCAAGCTCTTGCATGGTCATTTCAACTTGGGTATTGTAGGAATATTGATCGACAAAGGCCTCAGCCAACTCTTCCCAGTTCTGTTTTACTGTATTTTCCAACTTGGCATACCAAGCGGCTGCTTCACCCGACAGGGTTCTTCTGTACAGAGAGAGTTTATGTGGCTTAGTCAGACCCATTGGCTTCAGGACATCCAAGAAAAGCCAGATATGTACCATAGGATCTCCAGACCCGTCGAAAAGATCAATATGTGGCATTTTGAATCTGTTTGAGAGCCGTACGGCAACCTCGGTGTACCCATCCTCAATGTCGGGAATGGAGTTAAGGCCCTGTACCTTCTTGAATTGCTTCTCAAGGTTCGCAATTTTCACCGCGATTGGATCGAGGTCATTAGCATCAAGGGGATAAAGCCTCATTAGGTCACTTAGAAACCCTCGGGCTTGAGCCAAGCCTTCTCGAGAATCTGGACCCTGCAAATCTTCAGCTGGCGGAAGTGGGTCAAAGTTCGGCTGGGGTCCCGAAGCTGGATGTGAGGCAGCTACCCCAGATGGGCGTTATGCCAAAGATTGGTCTCACCGCATGGCGCCACGATTTAACACTGCTACCATTGCCACAAATTCTTTCGAACCCTGTGCCATCACTGGTCTGCTGATGGTGTGATTGGTGACTGTCGGATCAGTTGAACTAATGAACCCTGACTGGCCTTTCTTTGCCTTGCCTCAGCGAAGGAAACACTGGTTGCTTTGAACTGAATCTCTGACCTGACAAAGTCTATCAACACAAGTCCAATGAATCCAGGGGATATCGGAGCCTTCGAAAGTTATGGTTCCAAGACTACCTAGCAAAAGAGAAAATAGAGAGCATCTCAGCCTGATTTCACTAGAACAGATATGAGCATAGCTGACTGACTGCACTCGTTACTGATTTCTGCCCCAAAATTCTGCCTCAAATCTGATACCCTCGGGTAAACTGATTCCCAAAACACTGATGCTGATGCCTGCAGGCCTGATGCCCAGACTTGCAAATTGATACATGTATTCTTGTAGAGACGCACTCTAAAAGCACATAGCAAGCAAGTGAAAGCCAAAAACACCCCTATGTTGGGATAGGGTTTCCCTGTCCTATTTTGTCAGGAGCTAGTGTTTCACTACGCACGCAGCGGTTTCAAACAACCTATAAACGGGTGAGCAACCTGTCCTAGTTTGGGATAGTCACTATGGATTCCGATATGCACTAGGTCGAATGGTCAAAAGGGTGCCCCGGTAACAACCGGGGTTTGTGTCCCCATCGTGGTAGAGCCCGTAACCGGTCAGCCTTATGGCACGCTTCTCAAAGCGAGCCTCCGGCAAACCATTCAGGAATAGCAGATGGCAAACACGGTGTCCTAGGCGCACTAATGCAAATGCAATGCAAAGAGAAACACCAAAGTGTAATTAAAACAATATATCATAAGTTCGAGTCAAGTTCTCTAAATCCCCAGCGGAGTCGCTAGAAACTATAGACGTCCCGGAACGTCCCGAGAGAAATCCCGCTTTGTTCGTTGGGCTCACTATAGTTCGGACTCGATGTCACGGTTCTGAATCTAATCTCGCAAAGTGCAATGCAAGATCGATAAATCACCAAAGAGTTCAAATCTGACAAATCGTTTTGAAAAACAGATTTTTAGAAAGAAGTGCCAAACATGGACTGCTTTGCCAGATACAGAGTTGCCACCTAAATATTTTCTTTTGGGGGAATTTAGGAAACCCTGACTCGTGCCTAAGTCCACGTGTCCGTCATCACCAAAGTTGCCTCGGCTCGGGAACTTGGGTACAATTGGGGAAGGTCACTTCGTGAGCACCCCCGCTTGCCCGGTCAAAGATCGGCCACTACTAAGCATGATATCGAGTTTTGAAAACATTATGCGCTCTTATTCTGGTTATTAGCTTAGAATTACTATGTGATGCACACAGCATACAAATATAGACTGAATCGTCTGAGTTGGAACAAAACATTTCATGTTTCTTTATTTGAAAGATGATTTGATAGTACTACTCGCAAGTAAGTTAAGACGTGGATTTGCCACCCTATGGTGGGCTTAAGAAAACATGATTTTGCCATTCTCAAGTGGGCTTAAAACTCTCAATCGGTGAATTGTTCCAATTCAAATAACCCAACCTTCACCCACAGGCATTCAGGCAATTATATCACATAAACAAATAGCCTCATGGTAAGCATGCTATCATGGCAGTCACTCACATGCATGCAAGGATGCTAAAGCATAAATACATACCGAGTACTCCAAGGCAAAGAAATAAGCTAATTAGAAATCATCCATGAATCCTAACTATGCTGAAATGCCTAATGCAACACATACAGGTATGCAACTAAGATAGGCTTGGCTATTCTAAGATGGCATATGAAATGCAACAAATGATACACGTATTCAACTCAGAATTGAAATACAATGCAGTTAGTATGATGCGCCGAGCTTGGTGCATGCAATACAGATGAATGAATGCAAACATGCAAACATATAGATGCTAATTGAAACATGCCCTAAAACTAACCATCATAAGCTGGTAAATAAAAGAGAGAGAGACGTGGGGTTGGAAGACATGTATCACACACACGCATACTTATTACAACATTGCCCTCCTCGGAGGGTCCGAATAAATAATACACAGCCGAATGAATAACGAATTACATCTAATTATTACACAATCCTAATTAATTAACAAATTAACTAAAAGAAACAAGCTAGCATGCAAAACATATGAAATGGACTGCCTCAGCTCGGTCTTGAATGATGAGGAATGCATGCATGCTTGAGTCGCCTTGCCGGAAAATCCATCGCGATGCCCCGATTTGTCTCTGTTTGCAACTGGTCCCAAAATATTGTACAAAGCTCCAGAAGGCTGAAACTTCACCATGGGAACTTGTAGGGATACTGCCGACCAGTTTTTGCTGCTGGTTTCTGGTTTGTTGCAACAGAGAGCAAGAAAGGGGCATGGCAAAGTATTTTCAACATATGTGTGCACGACCACTCTCCCCATCATTGCATAAGCTCTAGGGAGGATAGTCCGCGATCCTCGTGCCACCAATCACCCATCTCGATGCATGATGGCCGAGGAGTCAGATTGCACGACTCAAATGCAAAATAAATGCACATATAAACACAACAAGGCCTAAACTCCATCATGGGTAATCCGGAGTGTCGGCGACCGAGAATCGAGGAACGTTTCGTCGCTTGGAGTACGAAACGTCCCTCGTTTCCCGTGTTTGGACTAAACCCTACTCCAAACATGATGCAATACACATGGCATGCATGAATGCAACTCTAACATGCAACCTAAACATAATGCCACTAAATGATGCAAACATGCAAATGATGATATGCAAACATGCTACTAGCATACATAATGCTATGAAATAATCAATGGCATACTCAATGCACATGAAAACTATATGGCATACGCAATGCACACATGCATACTAACAATGAAATGATCAAGGCATACACAATGCAATGGTCAATCATGCAACAACATGGACTAAATGGCATATACAATGCAAGATGGACTTAAACCAAGATAGGCGAGCCTCAGCGACACCCAAATCAGTGGCCAAACATGATGGAATTAGGCAACAAAAACACATGCAAACATGCACCAATGCAAGAGACCAAACCTAAGGCACCGAATGCAACTCTATCAAAGCATGGCAAGGGATGAAATATGGCATACAATCACACATTTTCCATCTCTGAAATTACATGTAAGATGGTCCCGAATCATGCAAACACCTCACACGATGCATGCTAGATGGCCCGAATACCGAAACTAGTGAAGGGCATTACACTAGAGGTACACAAAGCAATGCACAAATGGCAAAACCAGCCCCAAATACACCCTAGGAAGGTCCAAGACAGTGGGAAAATGGTCTAAAATGACGGCTCGAAAGGCATGGAAATGAAGCTCATGCAATGGTCCAAAAACGAGGCATTTATGCACAACTCTCAAACGCATTTAAAGAGTGGAAAACATGGGAAGATGGCATACATATAAGCTCTGAGATATGATGCACAATGGCCCCAAAACATGGAAACACCTCAACATAAGCATGCAATAGGCTTCAAAACTCAAAGCTAGGCAAGGGTATTGCACTACAACCATGCATAGCAAGCATCATTCGACCATGAGGCATAAAAATAGAGCTAAGGCAGTCCAAAACATGCACAAAATCAGTTTAAGGCATGGCCAAAAAGTGCTAGAATCAAGGACCAAAATAGCATGCAATATAAGCTAGTAAAGATGATTTATACTACAAGCATATGAGGCATTCAAGGGGTCACTAAACCAGCAAAACTCAGAGGCATGGCATGCCAAATAAAGCCCAAAAAACTCACTGAAACATGGTCTATGCATCAAAGAATGAGATGCTCCTTTGATAGGCCATGAAGAGGGTTGTTCTACACATGCAAGATGGACACCCAATATGACAAAACCACCTCTAGAAAGAGGTTATGAAGGCCCTAAAACTCACTAAAAAGTAGCTGAAATGAGGCTAGGAAGCATGCAAGTATGGGCTCCTTTGATATGCTATGAAGAGGGCTATTCTACATATGCAAGAGGGACACCTAATATGGAAAAAATAGCTCTGGACAGAGCTCATGCAGGTCTTAAAACTCACCAAAAATGGCCTGAAACATGGCTTGGAAGAATGCACACATGGGCTCCCTTGTTAGGCCAAATATGCTAGAAAACAAGACAAGTGGTGAGAGGGTCACCCCTCTCTGATTTTGGTGGTCAAAACAGCATGCTAGCCACTAAAAATCCATTGGATTTCAATGGCCAAGAGACCAAACAAAGGTCAATGCAAAGGCCCTAAGGCATGGCTCAAAATAAGATGAAATGAAGCATGCAAGGGGGTAGATGACTCCCAACAGAAAAATGGTCTTAAACAAACATGTAAAGGACCTCAAAATAAATAAAAAAAAATTCAGTTTACACCAAAGCTCTAAAATGCTTGCAAGTATGGCTAAAAGAGGGAGCAAAATAAAGCTTAAAAGAGGAAATAGTGTGTTACCCTTGAAGCTCAACAACTCCAACAGCTTTTGGACCAAAGATGTAGCTCCTCAATCTCTGAAAAAGGCCTCCAAGAAGTTTAGGTTGGTGTTGGAGGTGTATGACTTCAAAGTGGTGTGCAAAGGGTCCAAGAACAGTACACTTTTGAGGTCAAAATATAGAGACAAAGAGAGATATGTATTGTATGCCTAAGACCAATTTCTAAACCTTTGCTAATGGAGGAGATGATCTCTCTTATAGCCAAAGAGGTCCAAAGCTTCTCCAAGAAGCTAAAGAACAAGTTTGAAGATCCTCCATACACGTGTATGGAGGATCAATTCTGTGCCTTCCAGCTAGCACAGCTGGCAACAACTCACAGAAGCGAGACAGGAGGAGGTAGGCCGACCAGTTTAGGAGGTCAACCGACCACTTGCCCTGGTCGGCCAACCAGGTCAAAAGGGTCAGGTGGTCGGCCGGCTACTTTCTGTGGTCGGCCGGAAAGAAAGGTGGTCGGAGGGTGGTCTCCAATGCCAAAAAGTGGTCGGCTAGTGTCCAAAATGAAGCCCCAGATGTTAGCTTTCCAATGGCACCAACCTTACATCAAAATTCCAACTGTGCAAAAAGTTATGCATGTTTTGGTGAAGTCGGCAGATTCGGTCCAACTGGATTGATGCCCTACTTCAGCCAACCATATCTCCCCCGTCCGGATTTGGCTTTAGGAGATTCTTGAGTGTAAAATGAAGCCCCAGAAGTCTCCTTTCCAACGGTAATGGCCTCATATCTTAAATCCAAGTGTACAAATGAATAGGTCCGATTCAGCGAGGGCTACTTGACTCTCTCTTAACGGTTCATGCCCATTTTCTCCCCCAACTGGATTTCTCCCCTTTTTTCCTATTTTCCTCAACTTCAAACCCCTAAGCAAGGTGTTTTGAAAGATTTTTCAAAGATTCCATCTCTTTTTCATTCATTTCCACTTTGTCCTAGCTCGGTTTACCGAAAACCACGACATTTAACAAAATGTGAGCCTCAAGACATTGTAGGAACTTTATCCCAAAAATATTTCGAAAGAGAGGGTTTTAAGATCTAAAATCTTTTTATCAAGAAATGGAGTGTAAGGTTAGGGTTTGACTCTCATCTTGCCGAAGAAATCGAACTTTTGCCCTGCTCAACTTTCTCCACCAAGTAAACCATCAGTAGTGCCCAAGTCTTAAGGGCAGTCAAAAATGGGGTGTCTACAGTTGCCCCTCTTTGACAGAGCTCGAAGTCATGAAATGACATGAGTGAATGTCAAAGCCCAGAGACGACCCATTTTTGACAAGGCTGATGACTTGGACAAACAAACAAAATATAGATAAATAAATGGTTGTGCTCGCAGGCTGCCTACCTATCCCTTCACAAGGAATCAAACCAGCGTAGTTCAGGGGTAGGATGCAAAATGATATGCAGAAAGATTTTGATAATTGGACTTATATGCTATGCGAAGCCGGTTTGAAAGTTGGACTTATACACTACGCAAAGCCGGTTTGATAATTGGACTTACACGCTTTCGCGAAGCCGGTCTGATAATTGGACTTACATGCTTTCGCGAAGTCGGTTTGATAATTAGACTTATACGCTGCGCGAAGCCGGTTTAAAAAAATTGGACTTATACGCTACGCGAAGCCAGTTTGATAATTGGACTCATACCCTACGCGAAGCCGGTTTGAAAATTGAGGATTTATGCAATGCACTGTAATGTAGTGGCTAAAATGCAATGTAATAGCTAAGAGGTGAAGGTACCTTACAGGGGCAATTGGCAATGACTTACCTCATGTTGTTGGGGATCTTTCGCTTCTTCTTGGTTGAACCAGAGGTACTAGTTTTCTCCCTGACTATGGTCGCAGCTTTCCCTATTCTCCAACAGGGTGACAGACTAGGTTGGTTCAGTATCCAGAATTGAGGCGCATTCATGTGCTATCCCAATCTATGGGGCTGCCATACAGATTTCAAGCCGAGGATATACCCCTGGGTATTTAAACAAGCCTTTAGTCTCGGAAATCCTGAACCTTTGCGTTCTAAGCATGAGCCATTCGAACTTTAGGTTCCACCGTCTCAGTTGGTCTCCTAGGAACTCTCCGCAAACATAGGCAAGTGGCTACACCAGACCACCGGAAGTCGTTCGGGCACAACAAACACCAAAGGAATTGCATCTTTAGAGGATTTAAGGTCTCATAGACCAGAGAGTGCACAAGACAGTGCGAATGAAGATGCAGGATTTAAGGTCTCCTAGACCAGAGAGTGCACAAGACGGTGCGAATGAAACAAAAAAACAAAGTGCACAAGAC
The DNA here is from genome assembly GCA_025200525.1 of Camellia lanceoleosa. Lineage (NCBI taxonomy): Eukaryota > Viridiplantae > Streptophyta > Magnoliopsida > Ericales > Theaceae > Camellia > Camellia lanceoleosa. The sequence goes on from CM045767.1 coordinate 159,717,231, forward strand.
AGTGCGAGTGAAAGTGAATGCACAAGACAGTGCGACACAGATGTGCACAAGACAGTGCGATGCAACACACAAACAAGTGAAGGTGCGCAGAATAGCGCGAGCAATGCACTAATAGGTGCAAGAAAGGTGCGCAAGATAGCGCGAACAATGCACTAACAAGTGCTACTATTATTTTCTACGCAAGAAGAGAGGGAGCAAGTAATGAAATGCACAGGATAGTGCGATGCGCGAGAAAGCGCGAGTATAAACTGCACAAAATAGTACGATGCGCAAGAGAGCGCGAGTGTAAACTGCACAAAACAGTGCGATGCGCAAGAGAGCGCAAGTGTAAACTGCACAAAACAATGCAATGCGCAAGACATCGCGAGTGATAAACTGCACAAAACAGTGCGATGCGCAAGACAACATGAGTGTAAACTGCACAAAACAGTGCATTGCGCAAGAGAGCACGAGTGTAAACTGCACAAAACAGTGCGATGCGCAAGACAGCGCGAGTGATAAACTGCACAAAACAGTGCGATGCGCAAGAAACCGCGAGTGCAAACTGCACAAAATAGTGCGATGCACAAGAAAGCGCAAGTGATTTGAAATGCACTATACAGTGCGATGCACTAAACAGCGCAAGTGATTTGACATACACTAAACAGTGCGAGTGAAAAACAACCACAAGGTGCACAAGACAGTGCGAGTGATATGAAATGTGAAAGTGCACAAGACAGTGCGAGAGAGATACAATGCACAAGAAAGTGCGAGGAAGGTGCACAAAAGAAGTGCGATAAAATGCATCTTCCGTGCAAGTAAGGTGCACAAAAAAGTGCGATGAAATGCATGTTCTATGCAAGTATGGTGGCATTTTCTATGCAACATGGAAAGCATATTCTATGCAATATTGAAAGCATATTCTATCCATGAGACAGGCATATTCTATGCAACATTTAAAAGCATATTCTATGCATGAGACAGGCATATTCTATGCAACATTGAAAGCATATTCTATGTAATATTGAAAACATATTCTATGCAATATTGAAAATATATTCTATGCATGAGACAACCATATTCTATGCAACATTGAAAACATATTCTATGCATGAGACAGGCATATTCTATGCAGCATTTGAAAGCATATTCTATGCATGAATCGTAACGATGCGTGGCACGCATGAAACAGAAGCGTATATGAAAGTGCACATTCTATGCAATAAAAGGGCATCAAACATGTACTCTGGTGCCTCTGATTTATCTCTCGGAGGGCTTTGCAACACACTCTGCTCGAAAAGGGGACACCCTGTTTATATTGGCGAGAGATGACATCTGCTACTGCTTTAATTGTCATTCTGACTTGAAGCAGGCTTACACTTGAGATAGAGGTGCACTCATACTTCGGAGCACTGACAAGGCCTGAAGAGGTACATCCGGAGTACAATCACGGCATGTGCCGAAATCGAAACACACTAAGATGCTCTAATTTTCCTTCTTTTCTTTTACTTTGTAGTCTGGAACCCATATAGCTTCAGATAGGTCCTGGTTTTACTGCCCTCACACGACATGGGTTGAACCCTGCAGTTTTATGAAAGAACAAATCCTGTTTTGCACAAATATGGAGAACAACATAGCATTCTGAGCACAAAACGATTCATTTTTGAAATTGAAATGAGAAAAGGGTTCTCAACCGGGTATTGAGCCTACAACTGACCACAGCCAAAACGACTTAACAACGGAAAACAAAGGTAGAACAACCTAAACATAACTCAACAAAGGAAAAACAAGGTAAAACAACCTAAACTCATCTATTGACACTCAAACGACTCAAAACAAGAATCGAGACAAACAAAAACATGCAAACACAACACTCAACTGTGTTACAAAGGCAAGAGACCTCTCCGTGCACGAGAAGCCAGTTTCTCCGGGTATTGTTTCCCACCCTTTCTCATTTGTGATTCTCACATCACTCGGCCCTCAAGCTCTATTTTTCTGAAAAAGCCATTTTCCTCACTTTTTCTCTCATCGTACATCTCTCTTTTCTTCAATCTCTCATTTTTATCCCTCCCCTAGGTGGTTGATGGCTAAACAAGAAATTGTGGGCTCTTGCCCCTGGTATTCTACCAGATTCACATTCTTGTTCACAACAGTGAGTCTCTCCCACAGAGGGGTTGCGCTACAACTACGTGTGTAGCAAATCTGCAGCTGACATCGGTTAACGATGCTCTGCCGGGAAGTTTGGACATGATCAGATCTGTCCAGATGAGGGAGTGGAATATCTTGCCCCATTACAGTTCGTGTTTCGCACTTAGCTTGATACCTTGCTACTTGGAGGGTGATAGAGCTTTCAGCCCTTTTGCGGTTAGCTTCAGTGGTGCCCTCCTTTCTGGCGAATACGGTGCCCTTTCCGGCAAGTAGAGTGCCCTTTTCTGGCAAGTATGTTGACAACGGGGGAAAGACAGGAAGCCTAACTCAACTGTGCCCCTAATTTATCATTTTGACCATTTTTTTGTTTTGGTTTTCTACTAAAACAATTTTGACCAACAAGAGAGTTAGATTAACATGCTTGTTCGATTTTTTGATTTGAAATCAAGCAAGTCAGGTTATGAGCACTGAAAATTTTCCTAGTTCAAGGGCTGCTTCGAATCTGGCCACACAGGCCTCACATTGTAGTTGACCGTCAAACATTCTAAAATCAAGTTCAAGGCTTGAAAGTGAGGGGTCGAGTCTCGGGGCCGAGAGCGATCCTAAGCTGCACAATCTCAAGAGCGATTCCACATAGGTCTTTGCAGGACCGTGCAAAACATTTTTTGAAATCTTTTAAGAAAGCGACTGGTCGCTCGCGCTGAAGACAATGCGGAACTAATCTGGATCAAGCCAGGATCCTTCTCAGTACTCACATTAACAAACATGATCTCAATCATTAAGGGCTTAGCATGCCTCTCTTTCTCTCAATTTATCAAATTTTACAAAACCCGAGGAATTCCTTCCTCTTCGTTTTCATCACAATATTAAAAAATGTTTTGAAAAACTCAAGTCAATGTAATGATTTCAAAGCATAGAAAAGACACAGTTTTTTTTAGTCAAATACTGCCGTCTCATTCAGAACTTCTGGCACAACTAGCACAAGGCATGAGCAAACACAAGAGTGTGAAAATCACTGCTGTTCATTCAAATCTCTTGGCATTACTGGCTCCAAGGCAGAAACAGACTCAAAAGAAAGCGAAAAGACAAACATAAAACAAGCAAGTGATGTCCGAGGTAACACCCCCGAAATCACCCGACTCCAACAAAACAGGACTGACTCGGTACAACAAGACAGACCCAACTGACTTAGTAAGAAAAGACTGACTCTGTACAACACAACAAGACTGACCCAATACCCAAGTCAGAAAGTAAAGTAAACAGCATTCGCAAATGCTCAAAATAGTGTGTGCCATCCCCACAGCTGGAGTGAACTGAGTGCCATCCGCAGGTGGTTCATCCCCTGATCACATATTCACATTATCCCCCAAGAGCTTACGGATCAATTGTCGATAGACTTTGTAGGACCCGGCGCGACGATGACCTCGTTGTCAATCAAATCTTGCACTTTGTGGCAAAGACGAAAGCAATTGTCAGTGCCATGACCGGTTTGTTGATGGAAGGCACAGTACTGGGCAGCATCATGCGTAGCCGGAGGAGGATTCGGGAGAGGCCGAGGCTCAAGGGGTTTGAGATGGCCTTGTCCAACAAGGATTTGGAGAGCTTTGGACAAAGGCATTTAGAGGGCATGGAAGACCCTCTGACCTCGGGGTTGGTACTTCAATGTTTGTGGATTTTTGTTGGGCCTTTTGACAAAGGGATTGGCAGTCTTGGTGAGTTCTTGATCTCTTCCTAGCATGGGATTAGAGCTGAAAGGAACATTCCTGGTATAACGGCCCTTCTCCCGGCTTGCCCCTTGATTCAAACTACCCCTAACTTAAGTGGCGAAAGTGTCATCCACAGTTTTTGCAACAACTACGAGGACTTGCTCTTTGTTCAATCCCTCGGCTTTCAAAGCCTCAATAGCTAACAGAAGATGTTCATGGGGATCCATGCCCGCCCCTACCTTGTTCTTTCCACTTGCCTCCACTTTGCCAAGGGTTTGGCTTTCTTCAAATGTAGCCCGTCCCAAGATTGGGAAGCCTTTTGGCATGAAATTCCCGGAATTGGTGTGGTCAATGACTGAGCCAATGTCCCGAAAGCTAAATCTTCCACAGTTCTCTGGAGATCTTCGATCATTCTCTTCAACTCAGAAGTAGTGGGCTCACGGGTTTGAGATGATTAGGGTCCAGGTGCATCCATCATGCATAAGTCCATGCTTTCTGGGATAAACACCTCAGGCTTGGGTAGATGGACTGGGGTGATGTATATGCTAGGGTGGTAAGGGACGGCCAGTGTGTGGATTAGATTAAGGTGTGGATGAGGTACTTGGTCATTGGGGTCTGAAGGTGGAGCTATCGTCCGGTTGTCGATGAGATTTTGGACCTCATGATGAAGGCGGTAGCAACGGTCGGAGCCATGACCGCGCTGCTAATGGTACACGCAGTACTTTGAGGGGTTATGTCTAGTTGGGAGTGGGTCAGGCAGAGGTTGAGGATCGAGGGGTTTGAGATACCCCCTTTCCATCAAGACTTTTAGTGCGCTAGTCAGGCTCATATAGAGGGGGGTGAAGATTCTACCCTGAGCTCGGGCTGGGCCAGCAATTTGTAGGCTTGGATTGGCAAAAGGGTCAGCTTTGGCAACTGTATTGATTTCGGTGGGTTTGGGAATAACGCTACTACCAGCATTGGTACTCCCGGAAATCGCCCTCATTGTCGGTTCACTTGTTCTGGGAATGATCCCACTGTTGAACGCATTCTCGACCTGAACCCCCAGTTCATGCAAACTTTTAAAAGTGAATAGTGAAGCGACTATCAACTTTTGCAACATATCATGCTTGAGGTTTCGCACCACTATCCGTACTTGATCCCTCTCAGAAGGGTGATCTGTCATCTGTGCTGCCTTTTCTCTCCACCTTGTAACAAATTCCACAAAAGGCTTTGTTGGGTTTTGGCAGGTTGTTTCAAGCTCTTGCATGGTCATTTCAGCTTGGGTATTGTTGGAATACTAATTGACAAAGGCCTCAACTAACTCTTCCCAATTCTGCTTCACTATATTCTCCAACTTGGCATACCAAGCGGCTACTTCACCCGACATGGTTCTTCTGTACAAAGAGAGTTTCTGTGGCTTAGTCAGACCCATTGGCTTCAGGACATCCAAGAAAAGCCAGATATGTACCATAGGATCTCCAGACCCGTCGAAACGGTCAATATGTGGCATTTTGAATCTGTCTGGGGGCCGTACAGCAGCCTCGGTGTACCCATTCTCAATGTCGGGAATGGAGTTAAGGTCCTGTGCCTTCTTGAATTGCTTCTCAAGGTTCACAATTTTCACCACGATCGGATCGAGGTCATTAGCATCAAGGAGATAAAGCCTCTCATTAGGCTGCACCAGGGGTCTGAAAACTTGGGCTTGAGCCAACCCTTCTCGAGGATCTAGACCCTGCAAATCTTTAGCAGGCGGAAGTGGGTCAACGTTCGGCTGGGGTCCCAAAGCTGGATGTGAGGCAAATGCCCCAGATAGGTGTTGCGTTGCAGCATTGGTCTCACCCTGTATGGCAGTTCCCTGATTTAACACTGCTACCATTGCCACAAATTCTTCCGAACCCTGTGCCATCACTGGTCTGCTGATGATGTGACTGGTGACTGTCGGATCAGTTGAACTAATGAACCCTGACTGGCCTTTCTTTGCCTTGCCTCAACGAAGGAAACACTGGTTGCTTTGAACTGAATCTCTGACCTAACAAAGTCTATCAACACAAGTCCAATGAATCTGGGGGATATCGGAGCCTTTGGAAGTTATGGTTCCAAGACTACCTAGCAAAAGAGAAAACAGAGAGCATCTCAGCCTGATTTCACTAGAACAGCTATGAGCATAGCTGAATGACTACACTCGTTACTGATTTCTGACCCAAACTTCTGCCTCAAATCTGATACCCTCGGATAAACTGATTCCCAAAACACTAATGCTGATGCCCGCAGGCCTGATGCCCGGACTTGCAAACTGATACATGCATTCCTGTAGAGACACACTCTAAAAGCACATAACAAGCAAGTGAGAGCCAAAAACACCCCTATGTTGGGATAGGGTTTCCCTGTCCTATTTTGTCAGGAGCTAGTGTTTCACTACACACGCAGCGGTTTCAAACAACCTATAATCGGGTGAGCAACCTGTCCTAGCTTGGGATAGTCATTATGGATTCCAATATGCACTTGGTTGAATAGTCAAAAGGGTGCCCCGGTAACAACCGGGGTTTGTGTTCCCATCGTGGCAGAGCCCGTAACTGGCCAGCCTTATGCCACACTTCTCAAAGCGAGCCTTTGGCAAACTGTTCAGGAATAGCAGATGGCAAACACGATGTCTTAGGCGCACTAATGCAAATGCAATGCAAAGAGAAACACATAAGTGTAATTAAAACAAGATATCATGAGTTTGAGTCAAGTTCTCTAAATCCCCAGCGGAGTCGCCAGAAACTGTAGACGTCCTGGAACGTCCCGGGAGAAATCCCGTTTTGTTCATTGGGCTCACTACAGTTCGGACTCGATGTCACGTTTCTGAATCTAATCTCGCAAAGTGCAATGCAAGATCGATAACTCACCAAAGAGTCCAAATCCGACAAATCGTTTTGAAAAACAGATTTTTAGAAAGAAGTGCCAAACATGGACTGCTTTGCCAAATACAGAGTCGCCACTTAAATATTTTATTTTGGGGGAATTTAAGAAACCCTGACTCATGCCTAAGGCCACGTGTCCGTCATCACCAAAGTTGCCTCGGCTCGGGAACTTGGGTACGATTGGGGAAGGTCACTTCGTGAGCACCCCCGCTCGCCTGATCAAAGATCGGCCACTACTAAGCATGATATCGAGTTCTGAAAACATTATGTGCTCTTATTCCGGTTATTAGCCTAGAATTACTATGTGATGCACACAGCATACAAATATAGACTGGATCGTCTGAGTTGCAACAAAACATTTCATGTTTGTTTATTTGAAAGATGGTTTGATAGTGCTACTCACAAGTAGGCTAAGACGTGGATTTGCCACCCTCAAGTGAGCTTAAGAAAACATGATTTTGCCACTCTCAAGCGGGCTTAAAACTCTCAATCGGTGAATTATTCCAATTCAAATAACCCAACCTTCACCCACAGGCATTCAGGCAGTTATATCACATAAGCAAATAGCCTCATGGTAAGCATGCTATCATGGCAGCCACTCACACGCATGCAAGGATGCTAAAGCATAAATACATACCGAGTACTCCAAGCCAAAGAAATAAGCTAATTAGAAATCATCCATGAATCCTAACTATGCTGAGATGCCTAATGCAACACATACAGGTATGCAACTAAGATAGGCTCGGCTATTCTAAGATGGCATATGAAATGCAACAAATGATACACGTATTCAACTCAGAATTGAAATACAATGCAGTCAGTATGATGCACCGAGCCCGGTGCATGCAATACAGATGAATGAATGCAAACATGCGAACATATAGATGCTAATTGAAACATGCCCTAAAACTAACCGTCATAAGCTGGTAAATAAAAGGGAGAGAGACGTGGGGTTGGAAGACTTGCATCACACACATGCACACTTATTATAACATTGCCCTCTTCGGAGGGTCCGAATAAATAATACACAGCCGAATGAATAACGAATTACATCTAATTATTACACAATCCTAATTAATTAACAAATTAACTAAAAGAAACAAGCTAGCATGCAAAACATATGAAATGGACTGCCTCAGCTCGGTCTTGAATGATGAGGAATGCATGCATGCTTGAGTCGCCTTGCCGGAAAATCCATCGCGATGCCCCGATTTGTCTCTGTTTGCAACTGGTCCCAAAATATTGTACAAAGCTCCAGAAGGCTGAAACTTCACCATGGGAACTTGTAGGATCTTTGCCACCGCTTTTTGTCATTTTCTGGTTTGTTGCAACAGAGAGCAAGAAAGGGGCATGGCAAAGTATTTTCAACATATGTGTGCACGACCACTCTCCCCATCATTGCATAAGCTCTAGGGAGGATAGTCCGCGATCCTCGTGCCACCAATCACCCATCTCGATGCATGATGGCCGAGGAGTCAGATTGCACGACTCAAATGCAAAATAAATGCACATATAAACACAACAAGGCCTAAACTCCATCATGGGTAATCCGGAGTGTCGGCGATCGAGAATCGAGGCACGTTTCGTCGCTTGGAATACGAAACGTCCCTCGTTTCCCGTGTTTGGACTAAACCCTACTCCAAACATGATGCAATACACATGGCATGCATGAATGCAACTCTAACATGCAACCTAAACATAATGCCACTAAATGATGCAAACATGCAAATGATGATATGCAAACATGCTACTAGCATACATAATGCTATGAAATAATCAATGGTACACTCAATGAACATGAAAACTATATGGCATACGCAATGCACACATAGAGACTAACAATGAAATGATCAAGGCATACACAATGCAATGGTCAATCATGCAACAACATGGACTAAATGGCATATACAATGCAAGATGGACTTAAACCAAGATAGGCGAGCCTCAACCACACCCAAATCAGTGGCCAAACATGATGGAATTAGGCAACAAAAACACATGCAAACATGCACCAATGCAAGAGACCAAACCTAAGGCACCGAATGCAACTCTATCAAAGCATGGCAAGGGATGAAATATGGCATACAATCACACATTTTCCATCTCTGAAATTACATGTAAGATGGTCCCGAATCATGCAAACACCTCACACGATGCATGCTAGATGGCCCGAATACCGAAACTAGTGAAGGGCATTGCACTAGAGGTACACAAAGCAATGCACAAATGGCAAAACCAGCCCCAAATACACCCTAGGCAGGTCCAAGACAGTGGGAAAATGGTCTAAAATGACGGCTCGAAAGGCATGGAAATGAAGCTCATGCAATGGTCCAAAAATGAGGCATTTATGCACAACTCTCAAACGCATTTAAAGAGTGGAAAACATGGGAAGATGGCATACATATAAGCTCTGAGATATGATGCACAATGGCCCCAAAACATGGAAACACCTCAACATAAGCATGCAATAGGCTTCAAAACTCAAAGCTAGGCAAGGGTATTGCACTACAACCATGCATAGCAAGCATCATTCGACCATGAGGCATAAAAATAGAGCTAAGGCAGTCCAAAACATACACAAAATCAGTTTAAGGCATGGCCAAAAAGTGCTAGAATCAAGGACCAAAATAGCATGCAATATAAGCTAGTAAAGAGGATTTATACTACAAGCATATGAGGCATTCAAGGGGTCACTAAACCAGCAAAACTCAGAGGCATGACATGCCAAATAAAGCCCAAAAAACTCAATGAAACATGGTCTATGCATGAAAGAATGAGATGCTCCTTTGATAGGCCATGAAGAGGGTTGTTCTACACATGCAAGATGGACACCCAATATGACAAAACCACCTCTAGAAAGAGGTTATGAAGGCCCTAAAACTCACTGAAAAGTGGCTGAAATGAGGCTAGGAAGCATGCAAGTATAGGCTCCTTTGATATGCTATGAAGAGGGTTATTCTATATGCAAGAGGGACACCTAATATGGCAAAAATAGCTCTGGACAAAGCTCATGCAGGTCTTAAAACTCACCAAAAATGGCCTGAAACATGGCTTGGAAGAATGCACACATGGGCTCCCTTGTTAGGCCAAATATGCTAGAAAACAAGACAAAGGGTGAGAGGGTCACCCCTCTCTGATTTTGGTGCTCAAAACAGCATGCTAGCCACTAAAAATCCACTGGATTTCAGTAGCTAAGAGACCAAACAAAGGTCAATGCAAAGGCCCTAAGGCATGGCTCAAAATAAGATGAAATGAAGCATGCAAGGGGGTAGATGACTCCCAACAGAAAAATGGTTTTAAACAAACATGTTAAGGGCCTCAAAATAAAAAAAAAAATTCAGTTTACACCAAATCTCGAAAATGCTTTCAAGTATGGCTAAAAGAGGGAGCAAAATAAAGCTTAAAAGAGAGAATAGTGTGTTACCCTTGAAGCTCAACAACTCCAGCAGCTTCTGGACCAAAGATGTAGCTCCTCAATCTCTAAAAAAGGCCTCCAAGAAGCTTAGGTTGGTGTTTGAGGTGTGTGACTTCAAAGTGGTGTGCAAAGGGTCCAAGAACACTACACTTTTGAGGTCAAAATATAGAGACAAAGAGAGATATGTATTGTATGCCTAAGACCAATTTCTAAACGTTTGCTAATAAGGGAGAGGGTCTCTCTTATAGCCAAAGAGGTCCAAAGCTTCTCCTAGAAGATAAAAAACAAGTTTGAAGATCCTTCATACACGTGTATGGAGGATCAATTCTGTGCCTTCCAGCTGGCACAGCTGGCAACAACTCACAAAGGCAAGACAGGAGGAGGTAGGCTGACCAGTTCAGGAGGTCGACCAACCACTTTCCCTGGTCGGCCGACCAGGTCAAAAGGGTCAGGTGGTCGGCCAGCTACTTTTTGTGGTCGTCCGGAAAGAAAGGTGGTCGGAGGGTGGTCTCCAAGGCCAAAAAGTGGTCGGCTAGTATCCAAAATGAAGCCCCAGAAGTTAGCTTTCCAATGGAACCAACCTTGCATCAAAATTCCAACTATGCAAAATGTTATGCATGTTTTGGTGAAGCCGCGCAGATTCGGTCCAACCGGATTGATGCCCTACTTCAGCCAACCATATCTCCCCCGTCCGGACTTCGATTTAGGAGATTCTTGAGTGTAAAATGAAGCCCCGGAAGTCTCCTTTCCAATGGTAATGGCCTCATATCTTAAATCCAAATGTACAAATGAATAGGCCTGATTCAGCGAGGGCTGCTCGACTCTCTCTTAACGGTTCATGCCCATTTTCTCCCCCAATTGGATTTCTCCCCTTTTTTCCTATTTTCCTCAACTTCAAACCCCTAAGCAAGGTGTTTTGAAAGATTTTTCAAAGATTCCATCTCTCTTTCATTCATTTCCACTTTGTCCTGGCTCGGTTTACGGAAAAGCGTGACATTTAACCAAATTTGAGCCTCAAGACATTTTAGGAACTTTATTCCAAAAATATTTTGAAAGAGAGGGTTTTAAGATCTAAAATCTTTTTATCAAGAAATGGGGTCTGAGGTTAGGGTTTGACTCTCTTGCCGAAGAAATCAAACCTTTGCCCTGCTCAACTTTCTCCACCAAGTAAACCATCAGTAGTACCCAAGTCTTAAGGGCGGTCAAAAATGGGGTGTCTACACATGGTTTGTTCCTTCCTTCCTATCCTCAATCCTGCATGGCTTGCAATGTAGATGGGCATCCTGCATTAGGGGTTGTGCAGTTCCCACGACACTTTCCCTCTTTACTTCGATTGCGTCAGTCAAATCAAAGGGGCAGATGTGATGACTACCTGGTGTGAACTCAGCCACAAAGTCTGCTAGAGCTTGGGCTTTTATTGCGGTTCTAGGTTGAAACTTGATATCGAACTACCCCAACTCTACTGCCCATTTCAAGATTTGTCCAGAAAAATTCGCTCTCTCAAACAAGGCCTTTAATGGAAAAGTCGTTAGGACGATCACGGTGTGAGCATGGAAATAGTGTGACAACTTTCTTGAGGCCATCATCAAAGCTAATGCTAGCTTTTCCAATGGTAGGCACCTTGTTTCAGTGCCCAGCAAGGTCTTGCTAACATAAAAAATAGGCAGGTGTTGGATTCATTTCGCTCTGACCAACACTACGCTAACTGCATGCTGTGAAACTGCTAAGTACAAAAGGAGCTTTTCTCTTGGTACCGGGGTTACTAACAATGGAGGAAAGGTCATGTAGTCTTTCAAGCTTTCTAGGGCGTGGTCACATTCCTCATCCCACTCAAATTTGGCCTTCAGTGCTTGGAAGAATGGTCGACATTTGTCTGACGACCGACTTATGAATCGGTTGAGCGCGGCTGCAAGGCCAGTGAGACGTTGTACCTCTTTGACTATGTTAGGCCTCTCAAGATCTTGGATTGCTTTGATCTGAGAGGGATCAGCTTTTATACCCCGATTGGTCACTAGAAAGCCCAGGAATTTGCCTGATCCTACACCGAATGCGCATTTAGATGCGTTTAGATGCAACTTGTGGGACTTCAAAATTTGAAACATTTTATCTAGGTCCCTGAGATGGTCCTTCTCATCTTTGCTTTTGACCACCATGTCATCTATGTAAGCCTTCATTGTTCTGCCTAATAATAGTTCAAATATTTTGATGACCATCCATTGGAATGTGGCCCCTGCGTTCTTTAGGCCAAAGGGCATGACCTTATAACAGTACAATCCTCTAGGCATTGTAAATTACCTGACCTGCTGGTCTGGTTCATACATAGCGATCTGATGGTAACCTCGATACGCATCAAGGAAGCTAAGTCGGTTATGTCCTGTTGTCAGGTCCACCAGTTGGTCTATCCGTGATAGGGAAAAACTGTCTTTTGGGCATACTTTGTTGACCGTTTTGTAGTCCACACAAACGCGCCACTTGCCGTTCTTCTTTGGTACCACCACAGTGTTGGAGATCCACCTGGGATAGTGTACTTCTCTGATGGCTCCTGCCTCTAGCAAGTTTCCTACTTCTTCTACCACTATCTCTGCGTGGTGGAGTGCCGATCAGTGAGTTCGCTGAATAATTGGCCTGGCAGTTGGATGGACATTAAGTTGATGGCAAATGAAATTTGGGTCCATGCTAGGCATGTCGTATGGTGTCTAGGCAAACACTTCGATGTTAGAGGTCAAGAATTCCACGACCTCTACTCTCTCAGTGCTGGATAATGGCGAGCCGAGTAAAAAGAACTTTTCTGGGTTCTTTTCATCTATCCTCACCTCAACCAAGTCTTTCACTACCTTCTGTTCTGCTGCTTTGTCGACATCTGCAAATAGTTCGTTGCTTTTCGGCTCTTCCACCATCTAAACAAACCCTTTTGCAGCACGGCTGCTGTTTACTGTGACGAAACACTATTTCGACATGATTTGGTCTCCTAAGACTTCTTCAATCACGCCAGTTTCATTGGGGAACCGTAATGCCTGATGGTAACGCCACCGAGCGTGTGGCATGCAGCCATGCTCTTCCCAGGATTATGTTGTAAGTGGAAGGGACCTTCAATACCAAGAATTCCACCTATTTTGTCGTTGTTCCTGCCTTGACTGGTAGGATTATCTTGCCTACTGGCCACTTTGGCATTGAGTTGAAACCGACAAGGGGAGATATCGTAGGTGCCAAGTCTTTGTCCTCCAATTTCAGTTGTTTGAAGGTCTCATAGTACATTATCTCGCATGAGCTTCCTTGGTCAATCAAAATCCGCTTAATGTCGAAATTCTTGACATGCAAAGTGACCACCAGTGTGTCATTGTGAGGGCAATGTAGCCTTGCCAAATCCCTGTCTAAAAAGGATATGACGTTCGTAGCCTCTATTCTGCCCTTTTTTACGGTAGATTGTGCACTTAATACCTCTCTCAAGTGCTAAGCCTTTTTTATCATCCCCCTGAGCTCACATACCCGCTTAGGTTCGACGATCCGATGTATAACATTGATTATGCCTTAGGGTGGACCGTTGACCGGTATCCCATTTGGTCTGTTGAGGTCCTAGGGGGCTAGTTATGTTCCCCCTTCTATATACTGGTCCAGGTGTCCAGCAGCCACTAACTCCTCCAAATGTTGCCTCAATGGTGTGCAATTTTTAGTGCGGTGCCCCTTCTCATCATGGAAGGCACAATGGGACCTTTCATCATAGCCTCTTTGTGCTTCTCCCAACTTGGTTGGCCGCTGAACGAAGGGTTCATCACGTATCTCGCTGAGAATCCGGTAGATAGGTTTATTGAATACTGTGGTAATGGCAATGCGGACTCTTAACTTCCTTTTTTCTGGGTCCTCTCTGTTGGCTCACCTGCCTTGCCCATTCTTGCTTGGTTGTTCTACCGTGTTGATTTTTCCTGTAGTCTTTTTATTTAGCATCGATGTTGTGCCAAATTTTACTTTAGCACGTGTGCTATCTTCCTCTACTCGGATATGTTGATGCACTCTCTCCATTAAGGCCTTTATCGTGAGGGGTGGCATCGTTGTCATTGAGTCCCTCAATTTGTTACTGACTGGAAAACCCCGTATATATTGTGCGATGGTGAGATTTGTAGGGCAAGCCCCAATCTGGTTAAAAGTTTCCCAATATCGACTATTGTAAGACCTCAATGTCTCCTTTTCGCCGATGTCAATGGAGAGTAATTGGTTAATCTCCACTAGTGTCTTGGTATTCGTTCTGAATCTAGTCACGAACACTTCTGCCAACTGTGCCCATGAGGCTATGTTGCCTTCTGGCAGCCTTTCGAACCAGGTTAGACCTAGGTTGCCAAGGCTGGATAGAAACAGGATACACATTAGAGCCTCGTTTCGCCAGTATACTGCCATAACTTGGTTCAAGTGGCTTAAGTGCATGTAGGGGTCTGACTTCCACTCATAAGTGGTGAATTTGGACTGGTTGAAGCCTGAGGGTAGTGGTTTGTTCTCAATTAGTCCTGCCATATTTCCAACCCCTACCTCTACACTCTCCATAGCTTTTTCCTTAATTCCTTTGGGAGTTGATATGCCAATCACCCTATCTTCTCCAACTCCTAGTTCGGCTAAGCTGCATAGTTTGCCCTTGGTATCCATCGCCTCATCCCTACATACTCCTTTATCTTCCAGATTCTTGGCTACTTTTTTACCTTCTAAGAATACACCTGTTGCCGCTCCTACTTCAGTGGGAACTGGTACTTCTAGGGGTGACACTGGTGGTACCCCAATTCTTCCTCTACTACCTAGCTTTAGTCCCTCTTCCCTAGACTTGCTGGTAGCTAGGACAATGGATGTTGCTGAGGAATCCTTCTCTCCTTCTCTTATACCAATGCTTCCAGCTATTCCTTCCACAAGTGACCCTTCTATAATGCGATTTTCTGAAGAGGAGATAGACATCTTTGAAGTTCAGCTAGCAAGCTTATTTGACATATCCCCACCAGCAATACCAACTGGCAGTGAGACTGAGCCACTAGTCTTGGCTGATTCTTTATTGGAGATAATCAAAAGCTCATCTGCTGTTGAGACCATCACTCTCCTTCAGGTGGACATGGGCACTTGCTTGGAGTTACTGAGAACTTCCACAAGAATTCCATTCAAAGCTTTGTAGAAGCCAATCACTAAGAATGGATTCCTCAAATGCTGTCAAGTACTCAATGAATCTAATGTTTCCTGTAGAAGCCATTTAACCTAGAAGCATCAACCATGGAATTCTATATCAATATCTACCAAATGGCTATAATTGTAGAGAAGGAGCTGTTAAAAGACAAGGAGTTTGTCTCCCATATTCACTTTGAAGTATCAGTACTAAAAGGGCAACATTTCTTTGCTTCTCAACTTCAAGCTCAACTATTGCATAGGAAGACAAAATTGGAGAAGGAGTTAGCAGTAGTCAACTTGGCTTTGGAGTAAAATGCAGAGAGGCTACATACTACTCACCAGGGGCAATCCAATCGGAGGTGGGAGATGAACACAGATATACACTTGTTCCTATCACTTAAGAGTAGAGACCTTATTGTAATGGAACAATTGAAACATTGTAATGAATTTTGGGCCAATTTATGGCACAATGTACTTAAATTTTTATGAAATGACACATTATTTACACAAGTGTTTATTATTTCTCCTTGATGTTCCCATATAGTGTCTCTATACTCCTTGTGTCTATAGTTGGGTAATAAGGTTTCAAATATCTGCCATTAATTTTCTTGGGATGCACATATCCATTTAGATTTTTCAAATGGCAAGCTCCTCTAGGCAGGACTCTATGGACTTGGTATGGTCTCTTCCAATTAGGTGACCATTTGCCAAACTTGTGGCTTTTAATTCCTATTAGAAGTATTGTTTTCCACACTAAGTCCCCTTCATCAAAGCTGATGTGTTGGACCATTTTATTGTAACTTTTGGCTGCCTTTCTCTTTTGTAAAATGATATTATCTAGTGCCAAAATTCTAACTTCATCCACACCTTCTAACTTTAAATGCATGCTATGATGATATTGATCAGTACTTAGATGATCTTGGCATTTGACCCTTAAGGACTTTATATTGATTTCCACAGACAAAATTGCATCGTGCCTATATACCAAGGTATAAGCGGTAACTCCTATGTTTGATCTTTAGGAAGTCCTATTGTAGACACCCCATTTTTGACTGCCCTTAAGACTTGGGCGCGACTAATGGTTTGCTCTATGTTGGAAGGTGTGCAGGGCGCAGGTTCAGTTTCTTCGACAAGGAGAGAGGTGAATCTCAACTTCACACCCCATTTTGAACCAAAATTATTTTGGATGGTTTTGAGACCTTAAAACCTTCTCTTTCAAAACATTTTTGAAGTAAAATTCCCACGATGTTCTGACGCTCGCATTTCGGTAAATGGTGCGCTTTTCGGTAAACCGAGCAAGGACAAAGTGGAGATGAATGAAAGAGAGATGAAATCTTTGAAAAATCTTTCAAAACACCTTATTTAGGGGTTTGAAGTTGAAGAGAAGAGGAGAAGAGGGGAGAAAACTAGTTTGGGAGGAGTTCAGCATGAATCCGGGTAGGAGAGAATCGAACAGCCCTCGCTGAATCGGGCTTATTCAATTGCATACTTGGAGTTAAGCAATGAGGCCACCATCGTTGGAAAGAAAACTTCCGGGGCTTCACTTTGTACTCAAGAATCTCCCAAAGCCAAGTCCGGGTGGAGGAGATATGATTGGTTAAAGCTGGGCATCATCCCGTTTGGATCGAGTCTGCGCGGCTTCACCAAAAAGGGAATAACTTTTTTCATAGAAGGAATTTTGATGCAAGGTTTGCGCCATTGGAAAGCTAACTTCCGGGGCTTCAATTTGAATACCCACCGGCCATTTTTTGACCTAGGAATCATCTATCGGCAATCTATTTTTCCAACCGGCAGAAAATAGTGCTGACCGGCACTTTATTTTGGCCGACGACCAAATTTTCTGGCCGGTTTGCACCCTTTGCACCCTTCAAGCCTGGTGCATACCAGCTATGCCAGCTGGGATGCACAGAACCAGCTCCACGTGCATATATATTGCTATTTTGCACCCTTTGCACTACTTTTGGCCCCTCTTGTGCACCCTTTGCTCAAGGCTTCTTGAGGAAGCTTTGACCCATTGTCTTGGCTTCCTCAAGAAGCCTACCAGCTATCCAAGCTTCTTGAATAAGCCTTGAGCCCTTTTAGCAAGCTTGCCTTAGAAGCTTGGCTTTCCCTTTGCCTATATAAGGAGCTCTCTTCCTCCATTGAAAGGGGTTGGAGTTTTTGAGCAAAAACCAGAGAATAGACTTATATATCTAACATATATATCTACAACCCTCTATATCTATCCTATCCAAGCTTCCAAACACCTTGGTTCTTGCATCATTTGCCCTACAACACCTAGCACAACACCTCCATCCTCCATTCCAGCACTTTGGAGGCCATTTGCAGAGGTTAGGAGCTCAGAAACTTGGACCAAGGGGTGCTGGTTTGCTGCTCTTCAAGGGTAAGCATCCATTTCCTTTAAACTTGCATTTTTTAGTTTCATTGGTTAGCCTTATTTACAAGTATTTTTGGGCTTCGATGTAAACAGTAAAGAGGCTTTTTTTGAGCCCTTCTTCAACATTGAAGAAGGGCTCAACACTGTTGGGGACCTCCATGTATGACTTGCTTCATTACCCCTCTTTGGTCCCCATTTTTGCATGACTTGTTAGCACATTGAGCTTCTGTTTTCCGACCCTGATCAGAACTGAAAAGGGTCTTATTTTGAACCCCTCTCCATGTCCCATGAAGGGTCTTTTGCTGTTTGATGCATGCTTTGTATACTTCATGTTGTAGCCCTCTTGTGGCCTTAATCTTGCATTGCATTTTAAGCATGTTTGTATATTGATTTGGGGGTTGTTATCTACTGTGAGTAGTCATATTTTTGGTCCCTCTTCAGTGTTGTTGAAGGGTCTTTTTCAGTTTGGGCTTTGCATCTTACACTTGCTTTGTAATCCTCCATTTTGCCTTAACATGTATCTAGCATTTAGACCACTATGCTTGCTTGTTTTGGCTTAGCTTTGTGAAGATTTTATGCTTGTTTTGACATAATTAAGGACTTTTTTAGGTCATTTGAGTCATCCATGCTTTTCTTTGTATAGCTACCATGCAACCTCTCTTGTATACCTTATGAGCCTTGAGTGTTGACCCCTTTAGCATGCTTTACTTGCACTATTTTGGTGATTTGGAGTCACTTACAATGTCATTTCAGTCCTCATAGTATGCTTGAATGCTCATATTTGATGCTCCTTTAATGCTTTATAAGGTTGTTGTCATATGCTCCATATTTGGCCCTTTGTGCATGCTTCCATGCTTAGACCTTTTAGATGCCATCTAAGTGGTTTTGGGGGTTTGTTTTAACATGCTTTAGGACTGATTTGGTTGTTCTTGGCCTGTTGAGGCTTAATTTGTATAGCCATGGTTTAAGCCCCTTGGCTTGCTTTGAGTTTTGGACATCGTTGCATGCTTGGCTTGTCTTGTTTACTTGGTTTTGCACCTTCTATAACATGATTTAAGAGCTTTCTAAGCATGCCATGTATCCATGATTATCCTCTTTTAAGTGTGCTTAAAAGTTGCTCTTTGGTGCCTAAGTGTTGGACCTTGTGTGCATGCATGTTTGTATGTGTTTTGGCCCTCATTTCCATGACATTTGGCCACTGTTTTGGGCCTAGTATAGAGCTGCCCAAATTAGTTTGAATCCATGTTTAACATGTTGCTCAAAGGTTGTTGCCTTATTCCATGCCTTGCATGTTTGTTAGCTTAGGTTGTGTGCCTAGTACGTATTGCATGTTTGCATACTTGCCTCCATGCTCATGTTGCATGCTTAGCTTGCATGCTTAGCTTGCATGTGCATTGTTGTGCATTGCCTCACCTCTTGATCAACCATGATTGAGGTTGGGTCCCTTGTATGTTTTGTGTGCATTGCATTTGACATTGAAATGCAAATTTGGCCTCTTAGGCCATCAATGCGTCGAAATGCGCCATTGATGGCCCGGGGGTCAAGGGCCATGCTCCCTTGAGTCCATTGCATGATAGGGAGTGTGTCCATGCATACATTGCCTTGAAATTCCATGCCATACACTGTCTGGCCTTGTTGCTGTCAAAACTGTCTTCTGCAGGAAGTTTCTGCCGACCGGCAACTTTCAGTGCCGACCGGCCATTTATTCAGTGCCGATAGCTTTATCTCCAGCCGATGGATATTGTACACAGCCGGTGGCCATCCCTCCCAGCCGATGATGTTCTGCAATGCTCATAGAAGGTTCTCTGGGACTTTGACAATTTTCAGAGAAGAAAAGGCAGTAAAACAGAGGCAACAGTGGCATGGCACGGGTTTCCGGGCGAGTCGGATTCGAGCATGCATCATTCGCGCATACCGAGGCGGGAACTGCAGCCATCTTCTCTTTGCATTTATTTTGATTAGATTAGAAGTTTTGTAATAATTAATTTAGCGATTTGTTATTTGGATTGTATATTCTTTTGGTCCCTCTGAGAGAGGGCGAATTTGTAATAAGTGTGGGTGAGTGCGGTGTATGTCTTCCAACCCCCACTTCTTTCTTCCCTTTTATTTACCTGTTTATGATGGTAGATTAGGGCATATTTATTTTAGCATACCTTATGCAACGCATGCGTGCATCCATGCATTTGTTTACATGCACCGGGCTCGGTACATCATACAAACTGCATTGTATTTCAATTTCCAAATTGAATACGTGTTACTTGTAGCACTTCACATGCCATGATTAGGATAGCCGAGCCTGCCTAGATTACATCTTTGCATGTGTTGCATTAGACATTTCAGTATGCTTAGGTCCATACATGAATTTCTAATGAGTTTCTGATTTGGCTTGGAGTACTAGGTGAGCTTTTATGCTTTAGCATCCTTGCATGTGTGTGAGTGCTGCCATAATAGCATGATTACCATGAGGCTAGCTGCTTATGTGATATAACTGCTTGAATGCCTGTGGATGGAGGTTGAATTACCTAAATTGGAACAATGCATTAAAACTGTGAGTTTTAAGCCCACTAGATAGTGGCAAAACCTTCTTTTATAAAAGCCCACTCGAGGGTGGCAAAACCTGCATTTTAGCCTACTTGCGAGTAGCAAACCATTTTTAAAATAAACATAAAATGTTTTGTTCCAACTTAGGCGATTTGGTCTATACTTGTTTGCTGTGCGCATAACGTAGTAATTCTAGGCTAATAACCGGAATAAGAACATATAAGGTTTTCAAAATAAGATATCACAGTTAGTAGAGGCCGGTCTTCAGACCGGGCGAAAGGGAGTGCTCATAGTTGACCTTCCCCGATTGTACCCAAGCTCCTGAGCCAAGACAACTTTGGTGATGACGGACACGTGGCCTTTGGCACCGAGTCAGGTTTCCTAAATTTCCATTTTAAAATATTTAGGTGGCGACTCTGTATCTGGCAAAGCAGTCCATGTTTGGCACTTCTTTTCAAAATCTGTTTTTCTTCAAAACGATTTGCCAGAGTTGGACTCTTTGGTTCAGATTTAGAACCGTGACAAATTGAGTCCTTTGAACTGTAGTGAACCCAATGTGAACAGAACAGGAGTCATCCTCCCGGGGCGTTCGGGGACGTCTACACCTATAAGCCCATACTACATCTAACAATAAGTTGTGCCAATCTCTAGGATTGTCTTCCACAACCATCTGTATTCCCTTATTCAATGATTTGTTAGATGACTCTGCTTGTCCATTTGCTTGTGCATAATAGGGGATAGAATTAACAAGACTAATTCCAAATTCTGTTGCTTAAGCTTTTACTAGCTTTCCATCAAATACAGTCTCATTATCCACAGTTATAGTCTGTGGAATACCAAACCTATAAATTAATTCCTTGATGAAGTCAATTACCTATGTTTGATCTACAATCTTATAAGACTTAGCCTCAACCCACTTAGTAAAGTAGTTTGTGGCCACTAGAATGAAACAATGTTGTTTCGAAGAAGGTGTCCATTGCCCACCCTCTAAATGGCCAAGGCTTCACTATCACATGTAGATCAGTGATTGGAACATGCCTTATCATACTGTGCCCTTGACATGTTTGGCAACCTTTTGCATACTCTATGCAATCCTTAAGGATGGTTAGCCAATGATAAGAATGCCTTCAAAGCAACCATCCTATCTTAACACCAAGCTGGTGAGCACCACAAATGCCTTCATGTTCCTTAGCCATGGCAATCAATGCTTTCTTTGGTCCTAGGCACTCTAATAGAAGACCATCTATCCCTCTTTTATAAAGAGCATTCTCATACATTATGAACTGCATTGACTGTAATTTAAGCTTTCTGCTAGCCTTCAAAGCAGAGCTAGTCAAATACTGAATGATTAGATGTCTCCAATCCTACTCTTCAAAGTCATTTTGATTAGCTTCTACCAATATACCTCGTTTTGCTAAAGGTGGTATCAATTTCTAGTATGTTGCTTGGCTCGTGTCTATTTGAGTATAATCCATTCTTTTGAAATTCAAAACTTTTTAGGCCACATCATTGGCCTTGTGATTCATGAATCTTGGGATATAAATTACATTTGCCACTTGGAAGTGGGAAAGCAAATGTACAGTATCAACATAGTATGGCAACATGCTTATACTTTGACATTTAAAGACCCTTTTTACTTGATTAATTACCAATTAGGAATCTCCAAATATGTCAACTACATGATCCTGTAAACCAATAAATATCTCAAGTCCCATAACCAAGGCTTCGTACTCAACTTGATTATTGGAATAGGCGGTCTTATCAATTTTGAAACCATGTGTGGTTTCTATCCCTTGTGGTGATTTAATCACAACATCAATTCCAACTAGACCATTAGCCTTTGATCCATCAAACCACATCTGCCATGGCTCCAAATCCACTGTGTTAAGTTCCATTATTTTTTGACTTTCTGTTTGATATGGATGATCAGCTAAAAAGTTGGCCACTACCTGACCTTTTACTGCCTTTTGGGGGACATATTCCAATGAAATTCTGATAAAGTTAAAATCCATTTGCTTATTCTTCCTCTTAATATAGGTCTAGATAACATATTCTTAACCAAATATGTGGTTGCAATTACAAAGACAACAGTAGGCAAAAGATAATATCTTAATTTTATTACTACAAAGTACAAGGCTAGACACAGCTTTCCTATAGCTGAGTATTTACATTCACAAGAGTTTAAAAACCTACTAAGGTAATAGATTGCTTGTGCCTTGTCTTCTTCATTATCTTGAGCCAGAAAAGCTCCCAATGATTCTTCAGCTGCAACAATGTATAACTTCAAAGGTTTGTCATTCTATGGTGGTATTAACACTAGAGGCTTGGCCAAATAGGTTTTTATTCCTTTGAAAGCAACTTGATGCTCTGCTGTCCACCTAAATTCTTCTTCATTTTTTAACTTCAACAGAGAAGAAAAAACTTTAGTTTTCCCAGCAATGTTAGAAATAAATCTTCGAAGAAAAATTAACCTGAAAAAGGAATTTTTGCAATTCTTTCTTACTTGATGGAGGTTTGGCCTCAATGATGGCTTTGGCTTTTCTTTGATCAATCTGTATTTCCTTTTTGTATACTATATACCCCAATAAGTTTTCAGCTGATACACCAAAAGTACATTTGAATGGATTGAGTTTTAATTTGAATTTCCTCATTCTTTCGAAAACTATTGTCAAGTGGGCCAGGTGTTCTTCCATAGATTGAGATTTTACAACAATATCATCAATGTAACACTCTAAGTACCCTCCAATGAGATCATGGAAGATGGTGTTTATTTCCCTCTGATATGTTGCCCCAACATTCTTTAACCCAAATGACATTTTAACCTATTTGAAGGTCTCAATGTTCTCAAAACACTTGAAAGCTGTTTTGTGAATAGCATTCTCTACTATGCATATCTGGTTGTAGCCAGAGTGTCCATCTATCATAGACAAGCTCCTATGTCCTGCTGAACTATCAACCAGCAGATCTACTACAAGCATGGGGTACTCATCCTTTCGAGTTGCCAAATTCAGATTTCTGAAATCAATGCATACCCTCAATTTGTCATTTTTCTTGATCACAGGCACAATATTGGACAACCACTCAACATACCTAGTTGTTCTGATAAAGCATGCTTTGAGGAGTCTATCAATCTTCTCCTTCACCTTATGAACCACTTCAGGACTCTTTCGTCTAGGTTTCTACTTGTATGGCTTAAAGTTTGGCTTGACTGGAAGTCTATGTTTTATTAATGACCTATCCACTCCAGGTAGATCATTGTAAAACCAAGAAAAAGAATCCTTATATTGTTTTAGGATAGCCAATAACTGGTCCCTACCAATGGGATCCAACTAAGCACTGATGTAGGTAGGTTGTTAAACTGAAGCTTCTTCTAGATTGACCTCTTCCAACGGATCTTGCATTTGAGTGCTTACCAATACTTCTCCTTCAGCTTCTTCTAGCTTCGAAACAACTTTTTCAACTTGGTCTATCACAATCCTTCCTGGTTCAGCATCTTTACTTTCTTCTTCACAGACAAAATTTATCCATAAAGCTTTTTCTTCCTATATTTCATGGACTTTAGTTTCAATGTCTAATGCACAATACTTACTTAGAGCTAATGATTTGACTTTTTGTTGCTTATGCTTGCAGCCAATCATCACAACTTTACTTTCTTCTTCCTAGACTTTCTGGACTATTGCCTCAACGTCCAATGTGAAGAACTTGACTAAAGCCAATGATCAGGCTTCTTGATCCTCCTTCTTACAACTAGGCATTGTTGGTATCTTTGATGATGTATTCGTATTCATTATCAGCACTTTCTTGTACTAAATGTTTTAGGTGTGCCCCTTCCTTATTAGTCGTTACTTCGGCTATACATCAGGCTTTCTTAGCACGCTTAGTGGAACCATCCCTTCGGTATACAACTTTGCTTCTGCAAAATCTACACATGCAATGAAGGGCAGTGGGTTTGCATTTATTTTCTCTGTTTCCCCATTGCTTAGGGCTATCATCACTTTCTAATGTAAAGAGAAGGGCACACACTTGTTGGTATGGATCCAATCTCTACCAAGCAAGGTATTGTACTTGGCATTACTGTCTATGACAAAAAATGCAGTCATACAATCCCTTATCTCTACACTCAGATTAATAGATAGTATGCCTTGGGCCATCTGCTTGTCCCCAGTAAAATCAACAATGGTCATACTCGTTGGGATCAATCTAGGGTTTCTCTTACCCAATTTCCTCAAAGATAAACAAGGAAGCAAGTTTACTACCGCCTCATTATCCACTAATACCTTGTTCATCTCTATCCCATCGAAGTATGCCTTAATGTACAAGGGTTTAACATGTTGAGTCATTGTCAATGTAGGATATTCAAAGGGGTATGATAGGGTAACTATGCTTACCTCTTCATTTTCTTCATCAGTCTCTATAGGCTTGGCTACTTCAAATTCATCTTGGACTATGCTGGTTTGCAAATCCTCACTAAAGACTTTTATAGGATCATCTTCCTGACCCTCCTAATTTCCTTCTTCATCTTGAAACTCCTGCGGCAGCATGTAGACCATATTGATTGGCATTGGGGAGAATAAGCCAAACTATACTACTGGCTATACGTGCTCCCCTTTTGTGTTTGTCAGACTTGATGCTTGGGATACATCTCCGATGCTGCATTCTGGAACCTCTAAGTTAGTAGGTTCCTTAGTAGTAGTCTATTGTTGGTCTGTCCTCAGTATAAACTCTGTTTGTTCGACCATGAAGACTTGTTCAACCATGAAGGCTTCGAACATTTCTTCTTCAGCCAATATCTTTTCTTGGCCTGGCTCAGTTTTTTCTTCTGTCTCATTATCATTATCACTTTCCATTAAGGCCTTTTCGAGGACTGCCAAACTCGATCTCTCTTTGGTTTTTAGTTCAACATGGACCTTAGCCAATTTCTCTCTGTTGGCACTTCTGTCGATCTTGGGATTAGGCTTTGAACTATCTCTTTCTCCCATTTGACCTCTTGATTGCACCAAAGAGGTGCCCTCAACAGCTCCCTTCAGATCCTTTTGGTATTTAGTAAACCTTCGTTGGATCTTTCTTCTATAAGATCTGGAGATCACAGGAACCATATCTGGTTCCTTTGTCTTCAAGTTTTTGAGTAAGACCCAATTATTTGGAGCCACCAAAGGAGGCTTGATCATTCTATCCTTGCCTACAAAGGCCTTTCCTTGGGTTGGTATCAT
The DNA here is from genome assembly GCA_025200525.1 of Camellia lanceoleosa. Lineage (NCBI taxonomy): Eukaryota > Viridiplantae > Streptophyta > Magnoliopsida > Ericales > Theaceae > Camellia > Camellia lanceoleosa. Next base: position 159,742,625 of record CM045767.1, read on the forward strand.
TTTAGGTTTATTTTGCATGGCAAACCAGTCTGGTACTCCTGGTACCCATGAACCCACTGTGCCAGTCATTGGGCTTGCTATTTTTTTTTATCTTCAAAGGCCAATCATTGGCCTTGGTTCGCTGTCTCGAGCCAAGTTCATGCTTACTTACATGCTTGTTGACCATCTTGTAGTAGTTTGGTGGCCTAGTTTCATAAAGAGGTCTCTTACCCCTTAACAGATTCATGGTGTCTGGTGGCCCAACCAAAGATGGCTGTTGGCTAAGACCACCTAGGTATTCCCTCTTGTTATAGGTACTGATTGGCCTACGATCTTTCTGCACATCTTTGTAATACTACTTCCCATCAACTGGAAGTCTTTTTAGCCATTTGTAACTCAGCCTGTACCTGGGACACGTTTGCTACATAACAGCTGCTTCGAGCGAGTCATCATCTAAAGTTTCTTCGCTTGAATCATCCCACTTGTTGGTGAACCCTATTCTTCTTAAAGGCAGTTTAGCTGGCAACATGCATCTGCACGTTGACTTCATCCAATTCTTTCAAGGAGAGGCTCTTCTCTATTTTTTGGACAAGGAAGTCTGGTACGCCAACATTGGCTGCCGCTTCTCTGATCTCCGAAAATAGATCAATGTCAATCCACATTGCCTTTTTCTACTTTGGCTAGGAATTTCAATCTTCCTTTCCAAATTTGCTCTTGAATCCTGTCTCGAAAAATAATACAGTTTTTAGTTGAATGAGACCAAGAGTTATGCCATTTACAGTACATTTTTCCTTTCATTTCTTCTAAAGTTGGGATCTTGACTCCCTTAGGTAATTTTAGAAAATGTGCTGTTAGCAAATGATCAAATATGTCATATGCTTTTGATATATTAAAAGAATATTTCTTGTGAAGGTCTTTCTTTTTAAACTGTTGATCAATGATAGTGTCCTTCTTAACTAATGCTTCGTAGGTCATAGACTCTTTTCCTATGATCTCCACTGCATCAATTTCAAAATTAGGGTTCTTATAATAAGTCCTCTATGATGCATTACTTCGATCTTGTTCTTTCTGAAGTAGAGTTTCATATTTGGTGACTTCATATGTTAATTCTACTAGATCTCAAAACTCTATAGAGTCAAATTTCTTTCGAAGCTTAAACTCTAGCCCATTTTGGGTTAACCTCACAAATTCAGGTTCAGGTAATATGACCCTACATTTGTTTCGTGCTCTTTTGAATCTGGCAATGAATTGAGCAACCTTCTCATCAGGCCTTTGGTTCAACCTTGCCAAGTCTGCCATAGATACTTCAGACTCTGTTTGAAAAAAATTGGGCATGAAATACTTCTTCCATTTGTTGCCAAGTTTGAATAGAACCAAGTGTAAGGTTTTTGTGTACCATACAAAGGCTGCCCTAGTTAGAGAGTTTGGAAAGAGTCTCAATTTCATGTAATTATTGTTGATAAATTTACCACATTGGCTTGTAAATTTTGCAATGTGTTCAATAGTTGACTGGTTTTCATTCTCATAAAAAAATGGCAAAATCTAGTATATTATATGTCACGCCCCAAGCTCCATGACAACGGCGCACACTCATTTAAGTGAGCATGCAAGGCTAAGAGTCCAATCACAAAAACCAACATTGTAAAATACTGAAATTAAATCTTTAATTATCATAATGCCAAAATCCATAAAAATAAATAATTCTTATATGAAATTGTCCACTAAGTCCACTAACAAAACAATAATCCAAGTACTTAAATAATAGTCCTACTCTCGGCACTCCCACAAGTAAAAATCCCACGCAGCTCTACTCCTCAAAATCTGAAAAAAAATAAATAAAATAAGGGTAAGCTAGGCAACCCAGTAAATAACCAACCATCACTGCTAGCTGGATCAAATGTACAAAAAAATAAATAAATAAATAGTCGATAACCAATAAATATAATTTTTGCTACAATTCAATAAATGAACAATTATTTGTATGATGGTTTCATAGCTAAAAATAAACAATGTACAATACATTTTAAATGAAAAGCCAACAAGATAATTCAAAGTAATTCGTTGTTCAAAATCGATGGTTCGATATTTAGATGGTTCAATGATTTGATTCACAAAACCCAAATCTTGGTGACTACGGTCATTAGCCCGTGACAAGGCCCAGAACCACACTTAGGCCGGTGGTAAAGCCCCAAAAGAAACTAGTTTTTGTGCCAATAAATAACCCACATTGGCTAGGGTCCAAATCATAGTCAGACTAAAATGATGTTCAAAATTCAAACAATAAACAGATTTTAAATAAAATATTCGATATTTTCAAAATAAACATTTAGTATAATTTTCAGAATAGTTCCACAAAATATTCAAATAATTTTCATAATAATATTCGATGTTGTTTTATACTTGACTTATATTTTATTTTAAAAGAACATGAAAGCTAAATAAATATTTATGATTTTAAACGATTCAATAGGAATAAAAATGAACCAACAGTGATAGAGGGTTACTTACCTCAAACAGCTAAAATAATGTTCCACCACACTAACTGCAAACACCCAGTTCCACCAATTCAATCACACAAACCTAATAAATAGAACCTCAAATAAATTAATATTTTGATGTCTTTCATACATCAACAAAAACCCATTATATATATATATATATATATGCACTTAAAGTCCAAGAGACACCAAATCAATCCACCCAATTCAATAGCCAAACACACCTTACCCAATGTACAAAACCCAAAAGTCAAAATACACCCACCCAAAATGCTCCACTGTTTCAACTCTTTACCTAGACCACACTCCACACGTGGGTCTATTCATCAACCTCTCAAACCGAATAGGCACCTACAGGTTACATAAAGCTTCGGCCCTTTTTTTTTTTTTTTTATCAAAAGAAAATTAATAACTTATTGGTGATACAAGAATCTTACCCCAGTCAATGGTTGAATACTTGAACCTCTCTCTTTGTTTTTTTCTTCTTTACTTTTTCAAACCCTTGTTGCCTCCAAAACTCTTCACCGCAAATCCCCAGCCTCTGTTTTTATTTTTATATTTTTTTTTTTCTCCAAGGCTTAAAGCTATAACCTGTGGGCTTATTAACCTAATTTCCCAAGATTACAAAATTATCCATCTAAGTAATAGAAATTATAATACCATCTCATAACTAATTCCTTGATATTACTAAATGACCCATATAAATTAATTTAATTTCTAATCTATCCAAAAATAATTATATACAAAACTTGGGTTTTACATTATATTCCCTTGGGTATTTATGTAACTTATCTACCTATTCTGGGTAAGGTTTTCTGTAGATAAGGGTTTAGACCTCCCGAGCCATAGGTCCACAAATTTCTCTGACAATATCATTGATTTGGGCTTCCCTCTAGAATTTGAATTTAAATTTAAATTGTAAGCAACTATTTAGCTACGTCATCATGTACTTCTTTGACTGTTCCAATGTCTCGCAGATCCATCACCATTGATACAAGTTGCCATGTGTTTGTTGATGACTGGAGACCTTCGCTGACTCTTCAAATTACTCTTTATGAATCACGTGTCGTGCTGTAATTGACTTGTACAAAATATATGGCCAACAAAAAGTCATATATTTCTTAACTTTTTGTCTCTAGTAAAAAAAATTAAATTTATATTAAAAATATTTACGGTTCAAGTCCTTTTTAGTTTAGAATGATCTAAAAAAAATATAAAAAACTAAAAATTAAAAAAGTATAGAGCCTATGTTTGGGAAGTGGTTTTGGTGGCTTTTTTTTTTTTTTACTAAAATAACCACAAAAAACAAAATAAATTTTTTAGCTCAATAAGACAAAATATCACATTCAATCTATAATCATTACATTCTTTCTCTCACAAAATAGTCAAAAAAATCAAAAGTCCTTCCCAAATTAGACTTTTTATCTCCGGGGTAAAATAGTTAAAAAAAATTAAAAAGTCAAAAAGTTAACACACTTCTCATGGGAAGCCGAAGAATCCTAATCCAAAAAAATAGGTAATATCATATTTTCAAAATAAAAAATAAAATATTTTTTGAAAAAGTGTGGGAATCATGGTGGTCCTGCAACTTTATAACATGTCCATCTCAATATGCTGGTTGGGGATACGTACGAATATGATGACTGGTTTTTTATTTTGTTCTTTACTTGGATCATCGTACCTTGTCCCCTTATCATCATTGGCTTGCATTTTCTTTTTCTTTTGTTATTTTGTTAATGGAAATGCATGGTCTTTACTGCAAGTGAAAGTTTTTCTTATTCCTTCTTATTCTTTTTTTTAAAAAACAAAACTAATTGGGGCGGCCGGTGACAAGAAGGGAGGGAAGAGGGTGGTGCTGGCGAGCTAGGTGAGTATTGAATCAGGGGTGTTAAAAGAAAATTAATAAAATTAAAATTTGAAAATAAGGTGTCTAAAAGATGTTCAACGAATTTTTAAGCATATGTTTTGAGACTGCCCTACATTTTTAGTGACAACCCTCAAATGAAGAGAGATCTAAAATTAATACATACTAGTGTTATATATACAAATTATTATACATAATTCTTATAAATATGTGGTTAAAATTGTAATTCTTTCATTCAAAATTATTATAAGATCTATCCATTATGTGTTTCATTTAGATTATTTAAATAATTTATTTTCTAAGATTCTTTGTATATATCATTTTAAAAAATTAAATTAATTTAATAATCATATATTAATTACCCTAATATTTATTTTATATATCGATTTTCATTTAAAAACTCCTTAATCATTTATGTCGTATAGCTACGTCTGTCTTTCTTCAAAAGAGCAAATGTGCCTATTTGGCAACATGGTAAAAAGCTGCGTTTGCAGCTTGGTTTCAAAAAATTTACATTGACTTTTTTTTATCAAAAAAGTCATTTGGCAAGATGAATAAAAGCTATATATAAAATTACAATTATATCCTTTATATTATTTAGAATTATACATGAGTGAAAATATAAATTTTCTAAATTGAATGGAGTAGTTTGATCATTTTATTATGATGTGACATCATAAATAAATATTAACCAAAAAAAGTAAAAGTAATTTTTTACTAACTTTTCAAATCACTTTTTAAAAAAGTTAAAAAGCTTGGTAAAAAGTCAAAAGTCAACTTTTTATTATCTTTCCAAAATACCCCAATAATTACATCCACTAAATTTGTTTTATCCGAATTTATCTAAATGAATTGTTTTTTTGATATAATTTTCTCATTCAAATGGATTCGAGCGGAATAAGTTTAAGAATAATATTATATGTACTAATTAATATATTAATTAGTATATTAATCAATAATATTATATAATTTTAAATATTATAATTTATATAATAAGTGATGATAATAATAATTTTATAATTTATGATACATCAATTAATCTGTTACTCCCCAGTGCATTAACTGTCTCACTTTTCACTTCCTGCTAAATCCATAAATTAATCCAACTCTCTCTTCTCTCGATCTCTCTGGGAAATGCAACTAAAATCCCACAAAAACGAAGGCAAATGTAGAACACAGATAGAGAGATATAATAGACAGAAACAAACCATTCGAGAGAGATTATAGCTAAACAGGAAAGCTTTCCCTATATGAATGCATTCATGGGTTGCTCTGCTTCTCGTTTCACCAGACCCACCCAACTCGACCAACCCTCCAACAACAACAACCCATCTTCATCTTCTCAATATGCTTCTGATTCCCATTCAACCCCTCCTCCAATCTCTCGATCTTTCTCTCTCCCAACCCCTCTCATCCACCACCCACCTCTCCGCAAAGGCGACTCCAACCACTTCGTCTCTCTCACCTCCTCCACCTATGGCTCTCCTCCATTCCACACCGACCCAATTCATAACCCTAGCTCTAATCCCAAATTGAACTCTCATTGTCGCTTCAATCGCTCCTCATCACCGACCCACATTGCCAGAACCCAAACCCGAAAAGACCCAAAAGAGCAATCTTCACCTGACTATGTTATCAACACTTGGGAGCTCATGGAAGGTCTTGATGATATCGAATTTGATGTTGTTCAGAAACCAAATCCGGAAAAGCCCAATTCGTTTCAGTACATGGGTTGTAATGGGTCTGCTAAGAAAGTTTGTGATTCATTTGATTCACTGAGTTCTCTTGAAATCGTTGAAAATCCCCATTCGAGGCCTTTATGGAAGCACTTTTCGGAGGAGTCGTTGTTAGCGACAATGGACTCGAATGTGGTTTCGAGGTATAGACAAGCATTGTCGTCGAAGCAATGGGGGTGTAGAGATACAATGCCCCAAAAAATTAGACCTGTGGTGTCTAGCACTAAGAATGGAGGAGATAAAATTGTTGTGTATTTTACTAGTTTGCGGGGAATTAGGAGGACTTACGAAGATTGTTGCGCGGTTAGGATGATTTTTAGGGGCTTCAGGGTGTGTGTAGATGAAAGGGACATTTCTATGGATTCAGTGTATCGAAAGGAGTTGCAGAGTGTATTGGGAGGGAAGACGGTGAGCCTGCCGCGAGTTTTTATTGGAGAGAAGTGTGTTGGGGGTGTAGATGAGGTTAAGAAACTCAATGAGTGTGGTGAATTGGCAAAGCTTTTGGAAGGGTTTCCAGTTCGGGATTTGGGGTATGTTTGCCAGAGTTGTGGGGATGTAAGGTTTGTGCCATGTCCAAATTGTAATGGGAGTAAGAAGATTTTCAAGGAAGAGGAAGGGAGGTTGAGGATGTGCCCGGATTGTAATGAGAACGGGTTGATTCGATGCCCAATCTGCTGCTCTTGAATGCTGGTTCCGATTAGTGAGACATGCATATGGTATTTGTCATGAGGAAAAAAAAAAAAAACTAGTAACGAAGTGTTTATATGTATGTTTTTAGGGTTATATTTGTGACTAATTTGATCCGTCTATATTGTTTAGCTGTTGATGTTCTCGTTCATTGTCTCTTTGGACAAACTTGAAATTAAAAAAATAACGTTATTAGCTTGCTCCCATTCAGTGTAGAGAATTGTGTAGTTTTTTCATGATTGTTAGCTCTGTTGTCTGATCTTTTTTTTCTTTTTCTTTTTTTTTTGGGGTAAAACTTGTTTCGTTGTGCATTGATAACTGTGACCAGAATAAAGTTGTCTGATGGATTGATTTTTTATTTATTTTTTGATAAATACATTTTACGACATTGGGTACTTTGGCTGCTTTTGTTGGTGTATACTATTTCCTTTCCATTGATCGCGTGTTCTGTTGCATGGTATTGAATCATATGTGATAGAATTCATATCTTTAGAGCATGAACTTTCTATAGAAATTACAAGTTCTAAGGGTAATTTGTTTGTTTTTGGTTGTGAGAAGAACTTTTACGTTTCCCATTGTATGTAATATGCTATTAGAAACAAATCAACCATTAAGAGATACGGAAAGTCTTTGAAGGTTGAAGGACCTTGAAGATTGAAAACCTTGAGCAACAATTTTCTACTTATATTTTACCTGCATTATTTCAATGTTTGACCATAGCAATTTGTCGTGACATGTCAGAATCATTCAGCACCACTAATATGGATTTGTTTCAACTGCTTTCTGATATACTAGCTCTCTTCTGCAGCATATTGATAAAATCAAAGACGAAAGTCGGGCTGCTGTATGTCAAAGCAGGTCTAACTCTAATTATTTTGTCGCCCAAGGATGTGAAACTACTAATATTTCTTAGTTGCTTATGAGTTCGAATTTTATTTTAAAGGACTAAATTTTTTAGAATAATTTGCTGATAATATACTTCTTGGCCTACACATATTTTCTATTAGGAGAGGTGATTTGTTGAGCTTTCCATATTGTTGTGGCTGCAGTTACTGGATGGTGTAAGATCTGTGTGCGACATTGTTTTATCTGGAATATGAGGTTTTTGTTGGTTTTGTGGAGCCTGATTAGTACTGTACATTTCACCACGCGGTCACAAAGAGTATTAAGGGTATTACTTTAATATGTTGATGTAAATCCTATCATATATGTAGTTATCTACACAAGCAGCCCCGTATTGTACCCTTCTCTTTTTTTTGGAGAGTGGAATTGGTGTCTCGTGTTTTTTTGTTTTTGTTTGTGATTGATTGATTCTTCTTGTTATTATGTGTAGTTTATTCCGCTGTCTTTTGCTATTCATTAGTTGGCAAGTTCCATTGTTGTCCTGGGATTAGTTCAGTGATTTGATCAGTTTAGTTCTCAATAGAATATAAAGATGATGCAACAGTATCATTCATTTTCCTCCTCCATTTCTGCCATTGTCTGTTGCAGGTCAGTTTTCTCCAGAACACTGCATGTTTTTTTTTTTGATGTAGAAATGAATTTTTATCTAGGCATTTTGATGGTAGAATAAACATAAAGAAATTCACTGACTGTTACACTAATGTTGCAACTAACATGATAGGTCTTCTACCAAAGCGCTAATCTTTGAGCTTAGCCTTGTGACATTTTCAAGATGAATTTTTCTAACAAGCTTAGCCTGGAGTACCATGTGGCATTGGTGCTCTCGGCCAATGGAAAACCAGAAGTTACTAACTGCGGTTGGAGACCTCAAAAAGGGGACCAGCTTGCAAGAGAGGAGGGTGCCCAAGAGATTTATGTGTACATGGCCAACTTTGATACGATATGAACCCCTTGAATAAAACTCACTCTTGAAATCAACTTGTGAGGAAGGAGTACCGAAGGGACTTATATGTACATGACTAAGGCATATATTAACCGATGTAGGATTGGAATAAGATCTACCTTCAATGAGTTTTTTTGTGATCTATTGTGTGCAACTATCTAAAAAAAAGGAGTTGGTTTTATACCATAAATTGCGGAGTATTATTTTGATTGACTTCATGTCTATGGTAAATGAATGTATGAGCTGAACTTATTCCTCGAGTTCTTTCGACTACATAACTTATTGTTTGGAGGTGGGACAATTTACTCCAAAATAATTTTTCTTATGCAATATAACTAAAACACCATTTTTTGGAAAAATATTAAATTGTTTTTATTGGGTAATTAGTAATTAAACTGAAATTGTAAAAGTAAAAAAGTAAATTCGATAAATGGCCCTAAAGTATATCATCGATTTTTATTTGGTCTTTAAATTTTAATTTTATCAATTGCAGTTCTAAACTTTATACATTAATCCAACATAGTCCATTTTTTAACTATTATTTATGGAATAGACAAAAATTGGTTCTTCAGCTTCATGTCAAGCATTGAATAGTGTGAACAACATTTTAACACATCTATTCATATAAAGGTTATTTTGGAAAGTAGTTTATAAGTTGATTTTTTGATTTATTATAAAAAAAAATATTAAAAATAAATAAAATGAAAAGGTGTTGTGATCTAAAGAACCAATAAGCTGGCTTTTAAACTTCTTGTCAAAAGAGGCCAAAATACAATCAATTAATCCAAACATGTTTTTATTAAACTTTCAACGGGTCATTTGTCTTGGATGATAGAAATAGGGATTAAACTACGATAGATGTGAGACCCATAGTCTTTGTTTGCAAAATAAGAAAGGAGATTTATAGTCCCTTGGGGCCCATTTATTTTCAAAGGTAGGATAGATGGAATTGTTAGTGAGGGGATTAAATAAAATTGTATTTGTTTTGATGATAATTATTAGTGTGAGAATTGTTAACTTATTTTTATATAAAATAATAAAACAAATAAAAAACATGGTTTTTACTTAACAAAAGAAAATATATTAATGTTCAAAATGTGTGGCCACACATGTAATAAAAAATAAATAAATAATTTGCACTTGGCCAGTTGACCGGCTGGTCGTCCCCTTGAGGACCTGTAACACTTTAATCCGAATAGACTATTTCTAAATACCATCTCATTACCCAGACTATTAATCTGCTCATCCAAAACTTTTCGTAGTTCGAAGGGACTCTCAATCTAGACCTCTATTTCCAAAACAAATAAGATATTAATTTATTGTTTATCACTAACAGTCCAATCCAGACTACTAGATCGAAAATCAAATGGGCCCTTAGGACTATGATAGGTCTTGGATGATAGGATTAGCAAAGGCCTCCAATGGGTTTCAAACTAGTAAGGGGATTAGTTTGGAAGAAGCCTATTTTGCCCATGTTGTGTGTTGTGTATTTGTGTATTTTTTTTTGGTAGTATTATGTCATTATATATATTAAAATAATATAGTACAAAAAATATTTATATAATATAATTTTTAATATTAAAATTGTGGAGAAGTATTTTGAGATGACGTCACGTGGCTAAGATGATGCCAAGATGTTAGCTAAGGTGCCACGTGGGCAGATCATGTTTGCCGAGATGTTTAGGGCACTGCCGAGGTATTCTGCGGGAATACTGGAATCTGAGATATTTGGATAGAGGACTAGAGTCCTATATGACATCAAACTGCCTATTTTGATAGAGATGAGACTCTTGATGAAGTTCATCTTAATCTGAATAGTGTGAGTTGTGATAGATATTATTCTTGTAAAGGATAGAGTCTCATAAAGTCAGACTTCTGGAGGAAGTTAGACACTGATCATTACAAAAGTGAGGCACCCTCGTGGGTCTAAGGTATGTTTTTACATGTGATATACTGTGAGCAGTAAGTTTTTTCTTGTGGGTTTAAGCACAATTTGCTATTTTTGAGAGAGATTGATTACTGACTTGATCGTCGGAGTGCCTCCAGGTGGACGAACCACCATCGGATTCTCATCTTCTTGTACAGGTTGTTGGGCTTAATCTATTATGCTAGTGCTCTCCAACTGAGTTCTCCTTTTGGTTGTGTGGTCAGAAATCAACACCCACAATTTGACGCCATCTGTGGAAACTTAGTAAGGATAGATGGCCAACAACAGACAGGAAGTGAGGATTGGAGATGACATCCACAGTAAAGAGGAGGAGCATATAGATCCTAATATTGAAGAAGGGGACCATAACAAAAAAGTGCATCATGAGGCGAATAATGTCGCCAAAGGTCGAGAAGGGAACAAGAAGGGTAGCCGAGATGAGTACTACCGTGAAAGCGACCTTCCAATATGGAGGGACAGATGCTAGAGAAAAAATGAGGAAACTGAAAGACATGGCGAATAAGTTGACAGATCTACAGATAGTGGTCAACCTCATGATGCAGAACAACGTGATGCAGTCGACATCCCTATTACAAGACACACCGACACCAGCAACCAAAACTGGTGCCCAGGAGATAAAATCTCGGCCTAGATGATTAGGTCCGAGAAGACAAGAGCTCAGCTTAAGTGAGCAGATCCTAGATTTCAGAAGACAAGATCTCGGCCTAGATGATTAGATCCGAGAAGACAAGAGCTCAGCCTAAGTGAGCATATCGCAGATTCTAGTAGACAAGATCTTGAACTAGATGATTGGGTCCGAGAAGACAAGAGCCCAGCCTAAGTGAGCAGATCCTAAATTCTAGTAGACAAGATCTCGGCCTAGATAATTAGGTTCGAGAAGACAAGAGCTCAGCCTGAGTGAGCAGATCCCAGATTCTAGTAGACAAGATCTCGGCCTAGATGATTAGGTCCGAGAAGACAAGAGCTCAACCTGAGTGAGCAGATCCTAGATTCCAAAAGACAAGATCTCGGCCTAGATGATTAGGTCCAAGAAGACAAGAGCTCAGGCTAAGTGAGCAGATCTTAGATTCTAGAAGACAAGATCTCGGCCTAGATGATTAGGTCCGAGAAGACAAGAGCTCAGCCTGAGTGAGCAGATCCTAGATTCCAGAAGACAAGATCTCGGCCTAGATGATTAGGTTCGAGAAAACAAAAGCTCAGCCTAAGTGAGCAGATCCTAGATCTTAGAAGACAAGATTTCAGGCTAGATGAGTAAGTCCTAGAAGAGAAGAGCTCAATCTAAGTGAGCAGATCCCAAAAGACAAAAATGAAGCACACAAGATCAGATTGAAGTCGGCCAGGTTTTGCTTGTTGGCAGAAGGCTGTCTATACCAAAAGACTTTTACTAGACCTCTATTGTGATTTTTTATACGAAATCCTCGAAAGAGTATGTGGAAGCCATACAGGGAGCAGATCCCTTGCCCACAGAGCTATATTACAGGGATTTTGGTAGCCTTATATGTAAAAGGATACCAAAGCCTATATAAAGAAGTGTGAAAATGTTGTTACAATCCATGATTGTGCGATAAAACCGAAAAGTCTTAGACTTGCCATGATAGTAGAGTTGAACTAAGTTTGTAATGTTTTAGGATGAAGCATGATGAATAACTTAGACTTGCCATGATAGTAGAGTTGAACTAAGTTTGCAATGTTTCAGCATAAAGCATGACGAATAACTTAGACTTACCATAATGGTAGAGTTGAACTAAGTTTGCGATGTTTCAGCATGAAGCATGACAAATAACTTAGACTTGTCATGATGGTAAAGTTGAACTAAGTTTGCAATGTTTCGGTATGAAACATGATGAATAACTTAGACTTGCCATAATGGTAAAGTTGAACTAAGTTTGCGATGTTTTAGCATGAAGCATGGCAAATAACTTAGACTTACCATGATGGTAAAGTTGAACTAAGTCTATGATGTTTTAGTATGAAACAAGGTGAAACTGGCCATGAATTGGTTAGTTTGAAAAGAAAGCCGAGGAGTATGGTACTCTCGGTGCACTAAGGTTAAGCCTTAAATGCTTTATTTAGGCGAGCCAAACATGATGACCTCAGCCCAGAATGTCTAAGAGAGACTTAGGCGATAACCATGTGATGCTTCCTTAACGTGAACATAAGTGGTACTCAGGTTCACATTAGGGGGCATGAAGTGAGAATGAGCATAACACTTGTGAATTTTTTTGAAAATTGATGTTATTCGAGATCATTGACAAGTGATACTATCCAAAATAAGTCAATCCGAGATGACAGTATTGTAATGTACCCGAAGTGTAATTATCCAAGATACCCAACCAAGTTGTTAGACTTGGAAGGGTGAAGTCTTGCCAGAAGATAGCAAGTACAAGTGAAAAAATAGCACTCGTAAAAAATTAATGAAAAAATGTTACAAGTCCAATTCGGCTAAGATAATTAACAAGAGTTGTCACTCGAGCTTTGGATGTATCTGAGGTCCTGGGATTTGAGTTGAGGAACCAAGTTGTTAGATTTGGGAAGTTAAGAAAAATTCTAAGCATGAAAAAATATGCAAGGCACAGAGAAGATATATAAAGCATACATGAAAGCAATATTCAACACTTAGAAGAAAAAGAGACAACTTGTTCAAGTATCTAAACAGGCACATCGGCCAGACAAAATAGATACTGTTCAAAACAAAGAAAAAAATACAACTACAAAGAAAAAAGTACAATGGAAATAAAAATTCCTAAGTACTAGAATCTTGTGCATTGATCTCAAACTGCTCAACCTCAGTTGTTAGCATTGTTTCGGTCTCGATGGACAGCTTGGCAGACTTCTCGGCTACAATTTCATCGTCGATTTTCAGAAGAGTCTAGTCCAAGCTCTTTGCAACGGCCATGATTTTAGTTTTAGAAGTGTCAACCTTCTTTGGTAAGGTGCTCTTGGAGACCTCATCCTCATCCCCCTCAGTCAAGTCCAGGACTTGATCATTTAGAGTAGGAGACTTTGCCCCAGTAGCAACTTCAGATTCTTTCTCTATAACCTCGGCCTCGACCTCTTTCTTGTCTTCAGCCTCCTCGTCATCGTCCTTTTCTGTTTCCTCGGCCTCATCCTCAGATTGATTGGGAGATGGAAGGAAAGGGACATTAAGTTGACCGATGTCACGGAGGGGTGAGTTCTCAGGGACAAATAACTTTTGAGGGCTATCATCCAGCCGAGATAGTAGCTTTTGTTACAGGCCATGTTGACTTGTGTTTTGTACGCATCTCGCACATCAGCCTGCCCCTCAAAGTAGGCCTTGGCGTTTGCTCCTTGCTGTAACTTGGTCATCTTGTTTCTTGGTCATCTTGTTTCATGTACTTCTTTTCTGAGATATTGAGTTGCTAGAGGCATGAGCATGTTGGATTGACTATAATGGAGTGGATTGCACAGTTATGACATCAGAGATGTCTGCAAGAAGATCTTCTACGACAAGATTTTAGCAAGACATGTCGTTATTGGTCACAATGATGGTTACTTACAGATAGGGCGATTGGAAGATTATCAAGGTCTAAGGCTGGGAGCTTAGGACCTCGGTGTTTCCTGTTCTTGGTTCTAGCTGCATATGTAGGCATTTGCACTTCTATTGAGATATTGGGTTGATGCGTGCAGCAGCTAATGAAGTGCTTGGCTGCTAGTTTGGTTCAGTTGGTAGAGTTTGAACCTTAGGCACAAATAAAGTATTCATAATAATGAATGCTTCAAGAACAGCGATAATGGTTTTGCAGAGGCCAAGAGAGAGAGAGAGAGAGAGAGAGAGAGGGAGGGAGTTTGAGGACACAGAGAAAGACCAAATGGGAAAGTGAAAAGGTTTTGTTGGAATGGAAAGAGGTGATAGATTATAATGATTCAAGTTTCTTGGGGGATCTGAAATGATTGATCTTGGTTGACATGATGATCTTAGTTGAGATGTTGATCTTGGTTGAGATGTTGAATTTGGATTGGTTAGAACTTGTTTGTTCTTGGTTCCTAATGAGTTGATACTGGGATCTTGATGTTTTTGAACTAGCAAGTCATGATCTCTGCTAGTAATGTGATCTCTATTGAGATGTTGGACCTGGATGAGATAAAACATAATGGTTCTTGGTTCTTGGTTCTTGATTCTTGATTCTTGATTAGTGGACATTTGAGTCCTTGTTTCGATACACCAGCGAGTCATGATCTTAGTCAGAAGAGTATTTCTAGTATGTTGGAAGATGAAACAAAGAGGTTCCATCACCGCAGGTTGCAGAGGTAATAGAACCTAGGGGTCAGTTGTGGAGAAGTATTTTGAGATGACGCTAAGATATCAGCCAAGGTGCCACGTGGGCAGATCATGTTTGCCGAGATGTTTAAGGCACTGCCGAGATGTTTAAGGCATTGCCGAGGTATTCTATGAGAATACTGGAATCTAAGATATTTGGATAGAGGACTAGAGTCCTAGATGACATCAAACTACCTATTTGGATAGAGATGAGACTCTTGATAAAGCTCATCTTAATCTGAATAGTATGAGTTGTGATAGATATTATCCTTGAAAAGGATAGAGTCCTATGAAGTAAGACTTCTGCGGGAAGTTGGACACTAATCATTATGAAAGTGAGGCACCCTCGTAGGTCTAAGGTATGTTTTTTATGCATGATATACTGTGAGCAGTAAGTTCTTTCTTGTGAGTTTATGTGACATCCGAATTTTTAATTTAATTCAATACTGTGATGATATCAATCACTCATAAGTAGGCAATATATATATATATAAACCAAAAAATAATAATAATAAATAAATAATGAGTAATTAATAAATAGAATTCCTTATTATAACCAAAAAAAAAAAAAGTGTATTAGCGGAAGCTTGTGGTTTAAAAACAATAAAATAAAATAAAATATTTGAGTAAGCGGTAAGTAATGTTGTATAGTTTAGTGGTGAGATTTTTGGACGTGAACTTAATTAATAATCATAAAAAAATAAAATAATTAAAAAAAATACAACTTTACGGAAGAGTAATAACTCTTAGAATGGTAAAAAGGTCAAGGATTTAGTGGCTGGTAAAAAGGACAAGGGATTAGTGGCTCTTGGACAAATTCATAAGGTAATAATACATGTGGCATCACTTCTCCTAACCAACAGAGTAGAATCGTGGTCGAGAAAGGGAGCAGCGTAGCAATCATAGAGCTTAGGACTCGTGTAGCAAACAAGAGAATAGGCCTATAAATAGTGAAGTATCAGTGCAGTAAGCTTTGAAAAAGTAAAGATAGGAAATTAGAACTCATTCATAGTGAGGTACGAGTGAGCTTCGAGAAATGAGAGAGTATAGCTAGGAGTTGTAGTAGAAAACTCAAAGTTAAGGATCAATCTTAAGGTGAGTTATATTATAACTTGAGCTATCATAATATATTTTATGAATGTTTTAAGTTACCACAATTTATTTTATATAATTTCATGTTTTATAGTTATGTTAATGTTTCAATTACGTGGATTATTTTCTGAACTTTATTTGCTTAAATTGAAACTCATGGATATGTTTGTTTAAGTTTTAGAAATTATTTGACAAAGATTTTATAAACAATTATGTTCTATAAATACCACCATAAGAGTCCCGTGCCTTGGGGAACTTAAATAAATCATTGGCCCCTGTTTGGCCAGCTTATGGTCCTCTGTTTGTCATAGATCCATTGACCCCTATTCTGATTGTCACTCCAGTGACCCCTGTTCTATTATGTCCTATCCTGTACCGTAGTTATAGTTATTTACGTAATTTTTTTTATTTCAGTTTCTGCCACTTAATTAATTTGTTTATTCAACTTAAATTATGTTAATGTTTTAGCTTAAATAATTATCCATGGCTATTTTGTGCCCCTATACTCACGGTACAATATTTCTCATTCTGCTATGTGCTTATAGCTGTTGCCTCTTTCAGGTGACAAGATTTAGCAGGCTCAAGATGGGGGATAAACCACAGTGTTTTCTTTTCTCTTCTTTTTTTGTACTATCTGTATTTCTAATTGGACACCTGAAATAAAATAAAAGCTCAAATGACTATGTTTGTTTCTTTTTAATAAATATTTGGTACCCGATTATTTTATTTTAATTTATTTAATTTATCCGCTTGAACTACGACTACAAATTATTAGATTTTTTTTATTTTTCTCTTGTTGCGACGCTGAGCCTTTGGGTACCGGGTTTGGGTCGTGACAAAAGTGGTATCAAAGCAATGGTTTTGGGCATAAAAAAAATAATAATAATAAATTTAACCTCATATTATTATTATGGTATATGTTTTCCAAAAAAACATTTTTAATTAAATTGCCTAACACAAGTAAACCATGTTATAAACATTTATGGGCTAAGTTTTCCTGTGGTGTAGGAATGGCAAACCTAATGCAGTTATTTTGATTCAAGCCCCCAGGAGCTCATCTTATCCCGAACTTATTAAAAGGCTGGGGTGATTCGGAGAGTCTTGTTAGGCAAGCCCACCCGACACTTGACCGACTTATGGGGCGACCCATGTATTTGCAAGCCGACCCCGATGAGGACTTCTTATTTTGGAGGCTTAGCCAAGGCAGCACTCATGAGAGGTACATAGGGCCGGCCCACGTTGTTGGTCTTGCTCTGGACCTAGGACAGCCGTATTTTCTAGTCGCACCTCTACCCTTGGGCTTTGCGGAGAGGAGAGGACATGCATATCCTAGCAGCCACATTCGTACTACGACACATCCTCCACATCATATTGTCCAGACCCCAGCTGTGGACTTCACTGATAGTGTATCATACTTGGAGATACCGGTGAGGATTACCGGATGGGAGTTTTGGGGTTATGATCACAGTATTCCTGTCTACATGGTCCGGGTAGTATGGCGATGCTTTGGAGTAGAGCTCAGTGGGTGGGAGTTTGAGCCCCTCATGCAGAGTGAGTTCGCGGGGTTATTTCATGGGCCAGTTTTCCAGAACCATTTCTCATGGTGGCCCAATAGTCCCTTCTAGACATCTGACTAGGAGATTCTTTTTTCTTTTCTTTTTTTTTTTTGTGACCTAACCATGATTAGTCTAATCCTTCTGGTTTCGTATTAATAGGATTAGACACTAACTTTTGATTGTATTTTAAGTACGTTGTACTAATATGTTTTCTTTTGCATAAGTAAACATGATATATGTACTGTTATAGTATCTTATGAATCATAGATATGATATCGTGATATGTACTATTATAGTATCTTGTGAATCATAGATAATTAAATGTATACTAAGTGGTTCAAAAAAAAGAGGGGGGAGTTCACTAACCGTTTTCACCTTGTAGTAATAGTTAATGATGGAAATGGAACCGGATCATCAGTCAGCGGTACTGATCCAATGGAGCAAATCATGGAAAAAGTAGTTACTAGTTTTCTGCGAGCCCTACAAACCAACATTAATAGCAAATTGCCTGAATGACAAGAAGAGTCAACTACTATAAAACAATTCTAGGACTTGAAACCTACTATATTCACTGGCAGTACAAACCCACTGGTGGCAAAAGCTTAGGTCAAAGATATGGAGAAAATTTTCTGCGCGCTATCTTGCACAGAAAGGCAAAATATGACTTTCGCCACATTCACCTTCAAAGACGATGCACAAGAATAATGGTTTCTTACCTTGGAGAAAGAAGATATTGTGAGTTGAACAAGATTCTTGGAGGTATTCTATGAAAAATACTTTCCAGATTCGCTGCGAGAACAAAAGGTGGCAGAATTCATAATCTAAGGCAAGGAACCATAACGATGACCCAATACGAGAGCAAGTTCACGCAATTGGCTCGATTTGCGACATATGTCATCCCCACCGAAACTCGAAAAACCAGGAAATTCGAAGTAGGATTGGATGCTGAAATCAAGGACAAGCTGGAGATTTTAAAACTACCAACCTATGCGGAAGTGGTGGATCGAGCATATATTACAAAAAAAAAAAGGATTAAAGCCTTGCGCTCTAGGGAACCAAGTCAAAGGAAGCAACTCTGGGAAAGAGATAATAGAAGACCTGGTGTCGCGCCTTCTAAGAGGGTAAATACAGGCACAACCAGTTCAACCAGTTCAAGTAATCAAGGTCCCACAAATCCCAGAGATGGCACCATTCCAACTTGCTCTACATGTGGAAGGACTTATTCGGGACAATGCCGTTGAGAGACGGGAGCATGCTTTAGATGTGGCCAAGTTGGTCACTTCCTGAGAGATTGTCCAAAGCTTGCCAATCCTACGACCGACCCCTCTGAACCAGTTCGAAAACTCGCGGTACCTGGAGGAGTAAGGAAGGACCAAAAACGCCAAGGAAAAACTTTTGCCCTAGTGCTTGGAAACCCAGAAGTTACTAAGAATATTGTGTCAGGTATACTTTTGTAACAACCCCGACCTATGATTTGCTGACTAACCATAATTAATTATACCTAATAAGTAATTAAGGTGAATTCTGAATTAATTGCATGTGTGTTGCATTATTTGTGTTTTTATCTGTCTCTCGTAGGAAGATCTGTTTGTGTTTCTGTCTTATTCTGCGAATTAAAGGCCTTATCGGCATTCGATCACGAAATTAACTTGATATATGTGTTACTTGGAATTTTTAGGAATTTATGGTAGGCTCAATTGAAATGCAATTTGGAATGAAATAATTAGAATAAAATAATTCCAATTGATTAGTCTAAGTTAAAATTAATTAATCTCTACAAATCAAGCCTATATAAGGTTAATGAGAGTTCTAGATTTCTTTATATACACACACTCCTTCATCTTCTTTTGATAAAAAAAACGTAAGAGAGAAGGGGAGAGAGAGAGAGAGAGAGAGAGAGATTGAAGCCAAACATTAAAGGAATGAGAGAATTAAGAAGGAAATAGGAGAGATTGAAGGAAATTAAGGAAGTTTAGCTCCAACATTTGCAAACTCAAGGTTAGGTAGGAAATTCAACTCCTTAATTATGAATTTGAATTACTTAGTGCAAGAATTCACGAGAATTAGAAGATGAAGCATGAGAATTAAACTAAAAATGTAGAATGAAAGACTACTTCATGCATGTATGCATAATTCATGAATTATGAGTTAATTTTCAATCAATTCATATATGCAAGAGGACATTTTTGTTAAAGGCTGAGAGCTCACCATAGTTTTGCACTTACAATCCCAAATTACCCATGTTTTGAAAGAAAATATCTTATATCATTGCATGCATGTTATATACATAAAGTTTCAAGCTTGGTTTTGAAGAATTGATTTGGTTTTGGGCCTTGATTTTGTGAATTGATCTTCATCTCGTATTGTTACACAAGTTTCTAAATGTTTTCATAAGTTTTTGGCCTAAGAAACCATAAATTTGCAGCTTTAGGTTGAATTTGAAGCTTGGAAGAAATTCTAGAAATTCTAGAATTCTGCCTCCATGCTCGAGCGACAAATCCTGTGCTCGAGTAACCACCTTGATTTTAGCACTTCTGCTCGAGTGACCAAAAGTTTGCTCTAGCGTAAAATGCATGCTCCTAGAAGTTTGCGTGTTTTGCAGACCGCTCAAGCGATAACAGTTGCGCTCGAGCGAAGGCATGAGTCTCACGCTCGAGCGAGCATCGCGTGGAAAAATCAAGAAACCAGCACTTTTGTAAAGTTTACAAACCACTCGAGTGAAAGAATGTGCGCTCGAGCGACCACTTGCATTTTGCATGTCCGCTCGAGCGAAGAAAGCTGCGCTCGAGCGAGACTCATGTTTTAAGCAATTTTTGTTAAGTATTTTAAGTGCATTTTAGCATCCTCATTGCATCCTAGGCATTCTTAGGCTAAGAGTAAGATCTAATAATGAGGGTAAAATGTAGAAACACACTAAGATCGAAATGTAATGAGTTCGATATATTCCAACGTGTGTTTCAAATGTGTATTTGTTATGTGTTGATGTAGGTCATGTGCCATAAACCGTTTGATTAGTCTACTCTGTCTGTCTGCGCCCAGAGCCATCTGTGAGTAATAACTTAGTAAAATTATGTTTAACATTAATTATTTTCTGAATGATATGAATTAAGATATATTTTATGCAATGTTATATTCTGTATAAGGAATGATTGTCCAATTTCTAACAATGTATTCGTGGCATCCTTAGCATCATGTGATATCTGTTAGCTGTTACCCGGTATCGGAAGTTCCATTATGAAACTTATTATGTCTGCACTCTGTTACCCGTACCGGAGGCTCCATCATGGAGCTCAGCATATCTGTTATCTGTTATTTGGATCCAAAGGTTCCTTTCTGGAACTGGTTACTCATAACCACTATCTATTTTGCATCTGTTCTATATCTGCTCTGTTAGCGCTAATGGATGTACTACGTATGATTAAGCATGAACTCTGATTTCTGTATATGATTTGAACAAGAATATGAATGTGAATTTGTTTATGATATAAACTTTGATTTCTGACTCTATGATGTACATCATTCATTAAACCCTTTTACTCTGTTATTATTCACTGGGCTCCCGCTCACTATTTCTATTATGTATGTAGGTGATCAAGCATGTGACCAGGCTTAGAGTTGAGGACCTGGCATATCAGTTTTTGTCAGCCAGCCTTTGTGCCTCCCGAGGAGGTTCCAAATTAAGTCAAGTTTAGTGGCTATGTTTTTGTGAAAGTATAAGATTTCTAAGATTTTGTTCCTTTTGATTTACGGATAAGTTTTCTGCTTATATGCATACGGAGTGACATGTAAATACTGTCTCTTTTTACATCACTCGTATGTCTATAAAAGTGTAAGATTATATGTCCCATGTATGTCTTCATAGCTCGATGGACTATGCATATTTTATATTTGCTTTCGCAGCCCCTAATTACATGTTATTCTGTTAAGAGGCCTTTGGTAATCCGGGGATTACTGGCCGGTTACGACGCTAAACTTATAAGGGCGGGTTTGGGTCGTGACAACTTTCTATTTGTGGCCACTTAGCTCACATTCTCTTTGACTCTAGTTCAACTCATTCTTTTGTTACACCACACTTCGCTACCAAGTTGACATCAACACCTGAGCCCTTAGGGTATATACTATTTGTGTCTTTTCCTTCTAGTAACTCCGCCTTTAGTACTGATGTGTACAAATCTTGTACTGTATCCTTAAAAGGGGAAACCTTATACGTAGAATTGATTCCCCTCTACATTAGTACCTTTGATGTGATCTTAGGAATGGATTGGTTAGCTGCCAACCATGCCTCTATTGATTGTGAAGCCAAAAAAGTTTTCCTCTGGCCACCAAACCAACTCGAGCTTGTCTTTGATGGAACTGGAGTCTCTCCCCCTCCATGTGTTATATCCTTTATGATAGTCTAACGGCTTCTAAGAAAGGGTTGTTGTAGTTGTATCTGTTATGCGATCAATACTCAACAAGAGGCCCCCATACTTGATGAAATCCCTATGGTACGAGAATTCTTGGATGTATTTGCTGAAGACCTACCTGGTACTTCGGTTGACCGAGAAATTAAATTCACTATTGAAACCTAACCTGGTACACAACTAATCTCAAAAGCCCCTTACCGCATGTCCATGACAGAATTAAAAGGGCTAAAAACTCAACTCCAGGAACTTTTGGACAAAGTTTTCATTCGATCAAGTACCTCACTATAGGGAGCTCCAGTACTATTTGTAAAGAAAAAGGATGGCACAATGAGGTTATGCATCGATTACCGTGAACTAAACAAAGTCACCATAAAAAATCGATACCCTCTGCCACGAATTGACAACTTGTTCAATCAACTGTAAGGCGCTCAAGTATTCTCGAAAATTCACTTGTGTTCTGGCTACCATCAACTAAAAGTCAAAACGAAAAGCATCGAAAAGATTGCCTTTAGAACTCGTTACAGGCACTACGAGTTTATCATCATGCCATTTGGCATCACAAATGCTCCAACGGCCTTCATGGACCTCATGAATCGAATGTTCAAACCCTATCTTGACAAGTTTGTCATTGTCTTCATTGACAACATTCTCATATACTCCAAATCGCCAGAAGATCATGAGCACCACTTGCGAAGAGTTCTACAGACACTACGTGATCACAAGCTTTATGCCAAGTTGAAGAAATGTGACTTCTAGATCACTAGTGTACACTTCCTCGGTCACATCATCAACAAAGATGGCTTCTCAGTTGACCCACAAAAGGTTGTAGCAATCATGGATTGTCCACAACCTACTAACGTATCCGAAATTCGAAGCTTCTTGGGTCTAGCTGGCTATTACCGACGTTTTGTGCTTGATTTCTCAAAGATAGCATCACCCTTGACCCAGCTAACTCAGAAGAACACACCCTTTGAATGGACCGACAAGCAGGGACGTTGCTTCCAAGAATTGAAGAACAGACTCGTGACGGCTCCTATACTAGCACTCCCCACAGAAACAAAAGGGTTGGTAATTTATAGTGATGCCTCATCCAATGGTTTGGGTTGCGTTCTTATGCAAAATGGGAAGGTCATTGCATATGATTTACGTCAACTAAACAACCATGAGAAGAACTACCCGACCCACGATCTGGAATTTGCGCAGTAATCTTTGCCCTCAAAATCTGGCGTCATTATCCCTACAGAGTAACCTACAAATTTACACAGATCACAAGAGTCTTAAATATTTGTTTACAATAAAGAAACTGAATATGAGGAAACAACAATGGCTAGAATTTATAAAGGACTACAATATAGAGATCCATCACCATCCCGGCAAGGCTAATGTAGTAGCAGACGCATTGAGTCGAAAGACGACCAAAAGTTTGGCATGTACCCCCGTTCCTCGAAAGATCAATGGACTACTTGCCAACATAATCATGGAACCCGTGCTGATTGAAGAAATTAGAGTTTGCCAATGTGAAGAAAAACTTTTGAAGAAAAAGTACTAGGAACAAGCAGGCACGCCCAATCCTGACTTCACAATAAGTAATGGGATGTTAAAATTTCAGAATCGAATTTGTGTACCCTACCTTCCAGAACTCAAGAAAAAAAATATTGGTAGAAGCTCATAGCTTGAAGTTTGCGATCCACCTTGGCAATACGAAGATGTATCACGATCTCAAGGAACACTTCTGGTGGAGAGGAATGAAGAAAGACATAGTAAGTCACGTCTCCAAATGTATGCATTGTCAACGGGTTAAAACAGAACATCAGAAACCCTCAGGAATGTTGCAACCACTTCCCATTCCTGAATGGAAATGAGAGCACATTACTATGGACTTCGTGGTCGGGCTACTACAATCAGTCTCGAAGAATGATGCAATATAGGTTATCGTAGATCGATTGACGAAGTCGGCGCATTTCCTACCAATTAGAATCATATACTTCCTCTCTAAGTTTGCCACTCTATGCATTAAGGAAATCATTCCTTTGCACGGCACCCCAGTTTCAATCGTATCTGATAGAGACCCCCACTTCGTGTCTCACTTCTGGAACAAATGGCAAGAAGCTTTGGGAACCACTCTAAAGTTTAGCACCGCTTATCACCCGCAAACCGATGGGTAATCTGAAAGAATAATCCAAACTTTGGAAGATATGTTACGCGTGTGTGTGCTAGACCTCAAAGGTAATTGGGATGATCACATACCTTTGGTCGAGTTCGTCTATAATAATAGCTACCATGCAAGCATTGGAATGGCACCATACGAGGCACTATAGGAAGAAAATGTCGATCACCTCTATGTTGGACGGAAGTCGGAGACAGGAAATTGTTAGGCCTCAAGATCGTGCAAATAACAAACGATAAAATTAAACTCATCCAACAACGAATTCGCACTTCCCAGAGTCTCCAAAAAAGCTATGTAGATACACGGAAACGGGACTTAGAATTTTAAATAGGAGATCATGTGTTTCTAAAGATTTCACTAACAAGAAGGGTTATCCGATTTGGAAAATGAGGAAAGTTAAACCCACGTTACATCGAGCCATTCGAGATACTAGAAAGGATTGGTCCTGTGATATATCGCCTTGCACTTCCATCCGAACTGTCCAATGTCCACAATGTGTTTCACGTTTCGATGCTTCGTCGATATCTTCGGGATCTAGAGCATGTTGTCGATTATGAGAACCTGGAAGTTCAAGAAGACCTCTCTTATAAAGAACAACCTGTACAAATTCTCGATCATCGTGATCAGGTCCTTCGAAACAAGACCATACCTCTTGTAAAAATCTTATGGAGAAACCATCGTGTCGAAAAAGCAACAGGAGAAACTGAAAGCCAAAACCCACACCTCTTCGAAAAACAAGGTATAACAAGTTTGAGGACAAACTTCTTTCAAGGAGGGGAGAAATGTGACATCCGAATTTTTAATTTAATTCAATACCGTGATGATATCAATCACTCATAAGTAGGCAATATATATAAACAAAAAAAGGAAAAAAAAATTAATAAATAAATAATGAGTAATTAATAAATAGAATTCCTTATTATAAAAAAAAAAAAAAAAAGTGCATTAGTGGAAGCTTGTGGTTTAAAAACAATAAAATAAAATAAAATAAAATAAAATATTTGAGTAAGCGATAAGTGATGTTGTATAGTTTGGTGGTGAGATTTTTAGATGTGAACCTAGTTAATAATAATAATAATAATAATAATAATAATAATAATAATAATAATAATATAAAAAATGCAACTTTACTGAAGAGTAATAACTCTTAGAATGGTAAAAAGGTCGAGGATTTGGTGGCTGGTAAAAAGGACAAGGGGTTAGTGGCTCTTGGACAAATTCATGGGGTAATAATACAAGTGACATCATTGCTCCTAACCAACAGAGTAGAAACGTGGTTAAGAAAGGGAGCAACGTGGCAATCATAAAGCTTAGGACTGGCGTAGCAAGCAAGAGAATGGGCCTATAAATAGTGAAGTACAGTGCAGTAAGCTTCGAAAAAGTAAGGACGAGAAATTAGAACCCATTCATAGTGAGGTACCAGCGAGCTTCGAAAAGTGAGAAAGTATAGCTGGGAGTTGTAATAGAAAACTCAAAGTTAAGGATCAATCTTAAGGTGAGTTATATTATACATTAAGCTATCATAATATATTTTACGAATATTTTGAGTTACCACAATTTATTTTATATAATTTATAATTTATGGTTATGTTAATGTTTCAATTACGTGGATTATTTTCTGAACTTTATTTGCTTAAATTGAAACTCATTGATATGTTTGTTTAAATTTTAGAAATTATTTGACAAAGATTTTATAAACAATTATGTTGTATAAGTATCACCACGAGAGTCTCACGCCTTGGGGGATTTAAAAAAACCATTGGTCCCTATTGGCCACCTTATGGTCCTCTGTTTGTCATAGATCCATTGACCCATGTTCTGATTGTTATTCCAGTGACCCCTATTCTATTCTGTCATGTCCTGTATCGTGGTTATAGTTATTTACGTAATTTCTGTATTTCAATTTCTATCACTTAATTAATTTGTTTATTCAACTTAAATTATGTTAATGTTTTAGCTTAAATAACTATCCATGGCTATTTTGTGCTACTATACTCACAATACAATATTTCTCACCCTACTATGTACTTATAGCTGTTACCTCTTTCAGGTGACGAGATTTAGCAGGATCAAGATGGGAGATAAACCACAACATTTTTTTTATTTATTTTTGTACTATCTGTATTTCTAATTGGACAGCTGGAATAAAATAAAAGCCCAAATGACTATATTTGTTTCTTTTTAATAAATGTACGAGCACGAAATAATCTTCTCGTATAATCCTGTTGATCAAGTTTGCACTCCTCCAAACGTCGTCGGTTTTACTTCCTGAAAACACAAACGTGAGACAGCCGGCGGGTGTGTGCCGAATACCTCTCCAATGCCTAAGTCAGCAAATAGACAATAGACAAAAAGCTCTGAGTTTTTTAGAGTAAAGATTGTGATACCTGTACATAGGTCTGTAATGAGCTTTTATAGAATCCACATGGCACGATCCTAGTAGGACTTTAACTCTCTTTTAGCAGAGTCCTCCTAGGAATCAGAAAGGTAATGCTCATCTTTTTACACCCTCCCCACAGTTTAACCAAGTGAGATGGTTTTACCATGGTAGAATAGCAGCACAACCGAGCTATCACTAGCCTTCTGACACACTCAGCTCAGTGCTTTCATGGGCAATGCCTAGCTCGGTCATCGTTCACCTATACCTCGGTTTGGAATACTTAGACCAAGCTAATTGCAGCCATTTCTGACTGAGCTAACAGAAGCAAGGTCCAGTTGCGAAGCCCATTCACCTCGGCCCACAACTTGGTCCATTATAATATGTGGACCTAGTTGTAGACACCCCATTTTTTACCGACTTTAAGACTCAGACATCATCGATTAAGCGCTCGGTGATGGTGCATGTTGTGCTCGTTCTAAGGTTTTGGAGTTTTGGCTGAGAGCCTTGCCTCCGGGCCTCAGAACTTTTTGTGCTTTGACTCGGTTTGTGGACCAAGTCTTGTTTTCCCTTCTCAGAGGGAGGAAGTGGTCTTGTAGACCATCTCTCTGTGGTCGTAGACTACTTTTCGTGGTCGTAGGCCACTTTTCCTGTTTGGAGACTAGTTTCCAATTTTTGAAGCCTTTGGCCGCGTGCCTTGTCTCGAGACCGCTTAACATTCTCCGTTTGGTGTGGTTTTTGAACCACACCTTGTTGCCTTTACCTAGAGGAACACTATGGTCCGGGAGACCACTTTTGTGGTTGCATACCACTTTTGATTTTCGTCAGCTAATTTTTGGGGCTTTTGGCCGCGTGTTTCACCTCCCGATTTCTTGTCTTGCATCTGCTTTGGTTTGTTTTTGGTACAAACCTTGTTTTCCTTGTTTGGAAGGTGGTACAAGGGTGGGAGACCAGTATTTCTCCTTGGAGACCACTTTTCCTTTTTCCAGCTAGTTTTCTTGTCAGATAACTGGCTTTCTTGGCCTTTGGACCATCTTTTCTGGTTGGCCACCACACCACCATCTTGCATTTAGTGTGTTGACCTCTCCCACCTATGGCCAACCAGTTTTTGCTCTAGTTGACCACTTAAAGTGGTCGGCCGGCCACTTTAACTAGCAGGCCGACCACTTCAAGTGGTCGGCTGCTTTTTGGCACCTTTTTGGAGATATTTTGGGGCAGCTGGCACAGTTGGAGAGCATTTGAGCCATCCTCCATACACATGTATAGAGGGATGGCATTCAAGCTTAGCTTCTTCAAGAAGCTTTGGTTTTCCTCTTCTATAAGAGGGAGGCTCCTCCTCCCTTCTCCAAGTTCAGAAAATCTGAGGGAAGAGGATAGATATAGTGTTGTATCTATATTAACTTGTTCGCTTCATTTTTATGCCTTAAAGTATAGATTTGTCTTACTTTAACAAACAAACACACTCAAACACCATCCTTTTGCTACTGAGGTGCTTAGGGGCTGATTTTGGTGTTCTTGGGTTGTCTTGAGCTTGAAAAACCAGCTGGAGTTGCAGTTATAAAGAGGGTATTCAAGGGTGAGCTTTTGACCTTTAAATCCCCCTTTCTTGCTTAAGCTTTTAGCCTATCTTGCATGCTGTTTTAAGCTTGACTTATAACTGATAAAAGTTCTATTTTTGCATGCTTTTGATCTTTGTTTAAGATCACTTTTGTGTTTGGGGTTGTTTACTCCCTCTTAGGCCTTGTTTGCCCTTGTTTTTTAGCCTTTTTTTGTGAGCTTCAGGACCACCTTGTTTTGGCCTTCTCACCACTGAAATCCAGGGAGATTTCAGTGGCGGGGATGGTGTTTTAAGGTCCTAAGAAAGGGAGAGCCATCCCCTCTCCTTGCATCTTCAATACATGCCTTAATATGCCTCATGTTTGAGCATCTTTACTAAGTGTATGTTGACCATATCTTAGCTTGTATTTGTGGTTATTTTTCTTTGGCATACCACTATTTTTGCTTGCTTTGGTCACCCCATGCATGGTTGATACACTTGTAGTGTAAATCACACAAACTAGCTTTGTATGCTTCATGAAGTAGCATGTCATTCTAGCTTGTTTTCTTTCCATTTCAGCATGTTTTTGGTGATATTTTGCCATGTCATGACTCTGTTTTGGTTTGGTTTGGTTAACCTTTGCATGCTCCTTGCACTTGTAGTGCAATCCCTTGAAATAACCTAACATGCATCATGTTGTAACATGTCATTTTAGCATGCTTTTGGCTTAGCTTAAAGAAGACTTTGTTCATGTTTTACCATGTTTAAGGCCTGATTTGTGTTGTATTGGTCATGCATGACTTGCTTTGTATAGCCTTGGTTCAATCTAGCTTGTTAGCTTTGTGTATTGAATTCTCTAGCGTGCATTGCTTGGCTTATTTGAATAATTTGGCATCACTTGTTATGTAATTTCAGTCCATGTTTCATGGCCATGCATTCACATTCGTTACTTATTCAATGCGTTGGAGGGATTGTCCCTTTATGCCTTAACATGAACTGTTGCGTATGCCTTCATGCCATAGCTTGCGAGCCACTATTTCAATGTGTTTTTAGGGTTATTATGCCATGATATAACTCTGATTTTTATTGCTTAAGTCATCCCATGCTTGGTCCTAATAGGTGTAGTGTAATCCACCTTATTTGCCTTGTATGTATCATGTCTTACGCCCCTCATGCTAGCATATTTTGGCCTCCTTCCACGCATGTCTTAGACTTATTTTGATATGTTCTAGGACTGTTTTGGGTTGCCTTAACCACATGCTTCATGTTTTGTATAATTGTAGTACAAGTGCTCTTGCTTACTTCAAGCCTTGAGCACCATTGCATGCTTCATTTGTGTTGTGTACATGATTTGGCATCATCTAACATGACATTTCAGAGCTTATAGCATGCTTTCATTCCTACTTCATTCATGCTTTGAATGCCTCTAAGTATTGTCCATGTTTGCCTAGCTTATGCCTTAGCTCATATGCTTGCATGCCTAGGCCTTTGGGCCCTTATCTCAACATGTTTTGGTCCTTGTTTTGACCTACTTGAGTTCTGTCCATGCTTAGTTCATGCATTTGTGCCATGCATTGCATGCCTTCTTTGTGTTGCTCTTTGCTAGCTTTCATGCCTTAGGACCCTAGCATGCTTTACTTATGATATTTGAATGATTTGTCATCATTTCTTGCTTCGTTTCAGTGCACTTAGTATTGTTACACTTCCACTTTTGTCACTCATTGAGCACTCTTGAGAGTTGTGCTCTTTGGCCTCTTTGATGGCCAATGCATTGTGCATGCATGCCTTGCTTTATGTGCCTTCATTTCATCATCAATGGCTACTAATTTGGGCATTATTGAAGTCTATCCTTTTGGTTTAAGTCCATTGAGTATACCATGTATATTACATTGAGCATGCCATGCTTAGTATATTACATAAGTTGCCCTTGTTGCATTGCATTGTGCATGCATGCATTACATTATGCTTAGAACCTTATGAATGCCTTGCATTGAGTATGCCATCTAGTTTTTAGCAATTAGCATTGTGTATGCTAGTTGTTACATGTTTTACCATTGTGCATGCCATTAGCCTTGTTAGGTTGTTCATATTGCATTGCATGTTTGCATGCTTAAGTCATATTGCATACTTGCATGCTCGAGTCGTATTGTCTATGCCATGCTTGCTTGCATTGTGTTTGGAATAGGTGTTAGTCCAAACACGGGAAACGAGGGACGTTTCATACTTCAAGTGATGAAACGTGCTTTAATTCCCGGTCGCCGATGCTCTTGATCATCCATGATAGAGTTTTAGGCTTTATGTGTTTACTTGTGCATTCATTTCCATATTGAATTGTGCAACTTTGCCTCTTGGCCATCATGCATGGAAATGCGCGATTGGTGGCCCGAGGGTCGAGAACCTACACTCCCTTGAGTTCATGACATGATAGGGAGGGTGGTTGTACACACATACCTTGCAAATACATTGCCATGTCCTTTCTTGCTCTCTGTTGCGTAAAATCGATTCAACAAAGAACAATCGGGTCGACTAGCTGTAGTAGTCGTCGACCACTTTTCTGGTCTTTCAACAACAAAAAGTGGTCAGCAGGTGTTTCTGGAGACCAAAAGTGGTCAGCCACCCTCCCACAGGATTCCCAAGGTGAAGTTTCAACTTTCTGGAGCTTGGGGCAAGTTTCTGAGAACAAATAAAAACATAGGCAAATCGGGGCATCGCATTGGATTTCCGAACGAGGCGACCGGGCTTGCATGCATTTCTCTCCCTCTGAGGCTCCTGATTTACTGCTTTCCTTAGCTACCATGCTTAGATAGCTTGCTTTTGCTTCGGTTTGTACTTTAATTAGTTAATGCGTTAGCTATTCAATTCATTTTGTAATAATTAGTTAACTAGGATTAGTTAATTAATTTGTTGTGTAATAATTAGTTTAATTAGCTTAGATTAGCTAGTTAGCTTCTTATTCGGTCCCTCCCTCGATAGGGCATATTATTGTAATAAGCGTTCGTGTGTGTGATGCATGTCTTCCAATCCCCATTTCTTTCTCCCTTTTACTTAACCGCTTACGATGGTTAGTTTTAGGGCATGTTTAAATTAGCATACCTTATGCTCGCATGTTTGCATCATTCATCTGTATTGCATGCACCGGGCTCGACGCATCATACTAACTGCATTGTATTTCAATTCCTATTTGAATACATGTATCAAAGTTGCAGTTCATATACCATTCTAGAATAGCCGAGCCTATTTTAGTTGCATTATCGCATGTGTTGCATTAGCCATCTTAATATAAAACTAGGATCATGCATGATTTCTAACTAGTTCTTTGTTTTGGCTCGGAGTACACTACGAGTGTTTACGCTTTAGCATACGGCATGTGTGTTAATATTGCCATGAAAGCATGCTTGCCATGAGGCTATTTGCTTACGTGATTAACTGCCTGAATGTCTGTGGGTGAAGGTTAGATTACTTGAATTGGAACAATTCATCAAAATCCACATTTTAGCCTACTTGTGAGTAGCAAACTTCAAACCACTTTTCAAACAAATAGATATGCGATGCTTTGTTCCAAATTAGGCGATCTAGTCTATACTTGTGTGTTGTGCGCATCACATAGTAATTCTAGCTAATTAACCGGGATAAGAGCACATGTGTTTTCAAAAACAAGAAATCATGCTTAGTAGGCCGATCTTTGATCGGGCGAGCGGGGGTGCTCATAGATGACCTTCCCCAATCGCACCTAAGTTCCCAAGCCGAGGCAACTTTGGCAATAACGGACACGTGGCTTTAGGCACGAGTCAGGGTTTCCTAAATTTTCCCAAAATAAAATATTTAGGTGGCGACTCTGTATCTGGAAAAGCAGTCCATGTTTGGCACTTCTTTATAAAAAATCAGTTTTCCAAAATGATTTGCCGAATTTGGACTCTTTGGTGATTTATCAGTCTCACATCGCACATTGTGAGATTAGATTCAGAACCGTGACATTTGAGTCCGAACTATAGTAGCTCAGAGAACAAAATGAGGTTTCCTCAAGAGTCCTCCGGGAGCGCGTCTACACTAGCCCAACCCTAGTTCACATAAAATCTCCCTCTCAATTGCCCCTTAATCCCATCTGCAACGCATGATTTGGGATTACTTGTTACTAGCTGAGCTAAAGGTCCAAGCCTCCAACCGAGCTCATTTGTCACCGGGCTACTAATTTGCCCGGTCCAAAAATGTCTTGTCAATTGCTCTGCACGTCGTTTCGCCTCTCAAGCACGTCTGAATTGTTATCTATTCCCTTGGACACGTGGCTTGCTTCCACTGGCCACGTACACCTGTCACAGCCGTCTTTGTACCACGAAAATTTGAACAGTCCTGCCCATTTTTGTGCTTTATACAAAAAACCCCACTTTTGAACCAAACACTCCAATGTTCATCTTCTCTCCCTTGCCTTTTGAGTCTCTATATTCATGACCATAGCACTTGCAAAGCTCGTGTTCTAGCTGGCATCCTCACTATCTTGATCTCCATCCTTTAATTTTAAAACTGTATGTGGCTTAATCCCTTTCTTTTTTCGTTTATTTCATGAGTATGTATAGTATAGAAATATATATATATATACATATTTTTTTCAAAACGCACTCCTATAGTTTTCACATAAATGGGTAAGAACCACTAAATCCCCAAAAACCACATGACCAGACCTCAATCACACTTTAGTTGGATTCTCAATCAATCTGGAATGCGATCCTTTTGATCCAAAATAACACCATGACCGATTTAAGAACCAGTTTGTGATAGGTGCGTATTCGACCAAACTAGGAAACCTCACCCAATAACCGAGCTAAAACCTTGAGACACACCTTGTGTTACGACCGATCTAAGAACCTTCTTGCTCAATAACCGAGCTAAAACTTGTACTACAACCGAACTAAGAACGGGTTGCAACCCATTTAGCCGAACTAGGGTTATATTTATTTTGCCTTCTTTCTTAGCCCAGTCTAGTGATCTAGGCATAATAATTTTTATCTCCACTTTGCAGACTTGACTAGGTTGGCCAAGCACACCTTTGCACTATCGCTCAACTGAGACATTCAATGTAATCTCAACACCGAGCTAGGCTACCATGCTAATTTGTACACAATTTAAATTAAATGGGTAAATACTGGTTCCTGGTATACTCACCTGGGGCCATTGTCGAATTTCGTAAAGACTATAATATTCCTGATGATGTCCATCTCTCTTTATCCGAACTAGATACCACGCCCTGGGAAAAACCGGGCTTTGTTCCTTTCACCGTAATAGTAATAGTAGAGGCCGGTCTCTGATTCCCTGTACAGCCACTGATATGCAAGTTCCTCAGGCAGACAAGACTATGCCCAACCTAACTCAGCACCAATACTTACAGAATAATAAATGGCATCGTCGAGCTAAACCGCCAGCTCGGTCTCAATCTCGGTTTGGCTGAGCTTTTTCACCAATATTCGCTCAACCAAAATAATGATGGTTGGGTGTACTATTTAAGAGTATGGAGAGGCTGAGAGAAAATCATAAAAAATACACCAGATAAAGATTTAAACGAAGATAATTTTTTCTGGGTTTCGGGCAATTTTGAAGACCATGATGACCAAATATCGGGCTATAACATAAATTGGAATAAGGGGACTGCTGGTAAGGATACCTCGGTTTTTTTTCTTCGCTATTCCAGGCTATTTTTTACACCGTGCTAACACAACATTTTACCTTTCTTTTGTGCAGACTTAAACCAACTTAAGTCACAATACAAATACGCCAACCAAGACGCTCTTCTTGCCGCGCTCTGATACCGTCAATGTGGTTGGGCCGAGTTGCTTAACTTCGAACTGACCTACTGGTATAGTGACAGGAGGAAGACGATGGTGACTGACTTTCTCCTAAAACCGTCACCAGAACCGAACCCAAACTTGCCCCAAATTAACCTTATTCCCCTTACTGAAGAACAAGAAATGGCCAAGCGCCGTGCTGTTCGAGCCCTGATTACCAAACAAACACCAACTTCAACTGGTAGGGTTCAAACCGAGGTACCACAAGCTGGTCAAACACACGAGGCTGTTGTGGCCCTTTCAACAACCCGAGCCCCGTCATCTCGGCCGAACAAGCGTGCGCGCATTGCTTCGACCAAGCCGCCACGATTGATTGATGAGGAGGACCGCGTGCTTCTTGAAACAACGCCGCTGAGCCCTGAGCCAATGCACTCTGACCGAGCTAGCCCTTCCGAATGGGCTCCAAAAATAACTTACAAGAACCGAGTTATAACCACCACAGACTTAGTGGTGGCTGAGAAGGACCACATGCTGGCCTTCAACCTTGCCAAAAGCGTGTGTCTGCCACAAGACATGGAGCACCACGACCATTTAACCGAGCTCAAGGCCATCTATTCGACTACTAAGTCAATGGTGCTGGTAGGTGCTCCATCTTATTTGTTTTCCATTTTACATAGTCTATTTGCTCGGTTTTAGTCATAATCACTACCTCTGCCCCTACAAGCCATGCAAAAGAGCCATATTGCTCATAAGCGCGTCCGAGTCGCTAGCTTGGTCGTAAGGGCATTGTAACGCTAAGATAGCTGAGCTAAACAAGGCCAAACAAAAAATGACCGAGCTCGAAACTCAAAATGCATGACTCATTGAGCTGGTCAACGCAACGGAAGCGGAAAAGTAGAAGGCGCTGGCCGAAAGGAAAGACCGCTATCTGTGCAAACTGGCAAGCTCGAAAAGAAAAAAGATACTGAGATAACCGAGCTAAAAAAGAGCATGGACGACGCTGAAGACCGTGGTTACAAAGAGGGAGAGGCCACATATGTCTTCCAGTGTAAAGCTATAAAAGATATCTTCTTCAAATGTGGATGGAAAGCAGCCGTCATCAAGCTCGGTCATAGGCAAGAGACCGAGGTCTTTCAGAACCCTCCCCCATACTTTATCCCAAGTTACATGGCGGACTATGCCAACGCCATTCAACAAAATCTTCTCTAAGAGGAAAAAGGGAAAGAAGAATCTCTTGTCCCAAACAACGCCCCTCCTACAATCAGTGATCACGGTCTCCAGACCAGTCAGACAGCTCGGGTGGAGCCACCAGTGGCAAATACGGTTGAGGGTGCTCCTGTGGCAGACCTACACACTGAAACCGGCCTACCGAGTGGCTCAGCTCAGGTTGACCTAGATGCTGACTTGGACGATCTCTTTGCTTTATTTTGTTTTTTCTTTTGGTATTGTAACCGGGCTCAAGCCCTCCCTTTGTAACGAACTTGTTGAAATAGAATGAAATCTGCTATTTTCCCAACTGTTTGTTCGGTTATTGTATTTCAATATTTTCAATGTTTTACATTATTCTGACTGCATGTCTAGCCAAACTAATTAGCTTGGCCTTACCTAATCCTACCAACCTTTTTTGGCCGAGATACGCATCTCGGCTGAAGAATCCAAAAAACCTGTTGGTCAAACCTGCCAACTGTCTTTAGCCTAGATCTTTATCTCGGCTGGAGAGAGCAAAATGTTGGTCATACCTGCCAACCTTCTTCGGCCTAGATCCTTATCTCGGCTGAAGAAGAGAAAATGTTGGTCATACCTACCTACCTTTTTCAGCTTCGATCCTTATCTCGGCTGAAGAAGAGAAAAATGTTGGTCATACCTGCCAACTTTTCTTCAGCCTAGATGCTTATCTCGGTTGAAGAAGAGAAAATGTTGGTCATACCTGCCAACCTTCTTCAGCCTAGATCCTTATCTCGACTGAAGAAGAGAAAAAATGTTGGTCATACCTGTCAACCTTCTTCAGCCTGGATCCTTATCTCCTCTGAAGAAGAGAAAATGTTGGTCATACCTGCCAACCTCCTTCAGCCTGGATCCTTATCTCGACTGAAGAAGAGAAAATGTTGGTCATACCTGCCAACCTTCTTCAGCCTAGATCCTTATCTTGGTTGAAGAAGAGAAAAAATGTTGGCCAATCCTGCCAAACTTCTTGATTGCCCCTTGCTGGTAATGACTAAGAACAACTTTTACAGTAGAAAGAATTATGCTGAAAAAACTACTTGTTTTTATTTGAAAAAGGAAAATTACAAGTATTTTAAAGAAAAGCTAAAAATAAAATAGTTTGAGATTGGCAGCGTTCCATGGCCTGGGAATAGCCTTGCTGTCTCCATCTTCCAAGTGATATGCCCATTTTCCTGCTAAACCAACCACTTTGTGTGGTCTTTCCTAGTTAGGTCCTAACTTGCCATCTTTAAGTACCAAAGTATTGCTCATTACTTTGCGCAATACCCAATCTCCAATCTTGAATTGCCTCGGATGCATTGTTTTGTTATATTTTCTAGATAACTCCTATTGGTATGAGGCAATGTGAACTAGGCGACTTTGTTTGTTCTAACCTTTTCTTCAAACCATCTAAGACAACTTTGTTCAAAGCTTTTTCCTGGCCATTCACTTGAGGGTATGTTGGTGTAGAGTTATAGAATTATATCTTGTATTCCTCGCAAAAGCCCCTGAAAATTTTGCCATCGAACTGAGTACCATTGTCAAATATTAGAGCCTTGGATATGCCAAATCGAGTTATGATGTTCTACCAGACGAATTTTTTAACGTCTTTCTCTTTTATAGATGCGAGTGCTTTGCCTCAATTCACTTTGTAAAGTAGTCTGTTGCTACAAGAAATAACTTTCTGTTGTCGAGTGCAGTTGGAAGTGGTCCCACTATGTCCAGGCCCCACATTGCGAAGGGCCACGGACTAGCTAGTGGTAGGAGTTCTTTGGCTGGTTGATGTATTTGGTGTGCAAACTTCTAACATTTGTCGTACCTCTTGATATATTTCTCTGAATCTGCTTGCATGTATGGCCACCAATATCCTTGTGAAATTGCCCTATAAGCCAATGATCTTCCCCCTTGGTGGCTTCCACATACGCCTTCATGTATCTCCAATAAAAATGCCTCGACCTTGTTTGGATGGACATTTTTTAGGTAAGGTCTTGTGAAGGATTTTTTGTACAATGCTAGTGATAGAGAGAGCCAAAATCGCCGTGATTTTGCTCTAATTTTGTTGGCTTCTTTCTTTTCTTCAAGCAAGATGCCATCTTTTAAAAATACTTTAATGGGATCCATCCAAGATGGGCCTAGTTCGGCACAACATGTCTCGGCTGCTTCGAGTTCCTCAATACTTTGTCTAGGTAGGAAGTTGATCAATAATGGGTGTGGGATAGATGTATCTGCCATTGAAACAAAACCTGCCAGCTCGTCTGCTCTACTATTTTCTTCTCAGCCAATTTGCTCTATCCGAACTACTTCGAACCTCATGATCTCCTTTCTGACTAACTCTTGGTACTTAGCCATCCTCTCATCTTTTGCCTCGTAGTCGCCTGAAATCTGGTTTACTACCAGCTGGGAGTCACTGTACACTATCAGCTCGGTGGCCTTCATAAAAAGTGCTGATTTTATGCCTACCAACAGTACTTCATACTCCGCCTCATTGTTAGATATTGGGAAGCCGAGGTTAACTGCCTGTTCAATTGTTAGGCCATCTGGTGAGATGAGAACTATACCAAGTCCTGCATTGTGCCTATTGGATGCTCCATCCACGAAGAGTTTCCACATCTCTCCGACGAATAGCTTCCAACAAGTAGAGGGATCAGATGACGTCTTGGGATCATGGGTGTAGCTGGTGTTTTCTTCCAAGTCCATGCCTACTGTTGGGGTTTGATCTTCACTATCTGATTGCCTCAAGTCTTTACTTTTTGATGAGTCCTCACTGGGAATAGCATGGTTTGTTCCTTCCTTCCTATCCTCAATCCTGCATAGCTTGCAATGTAGATAGGCATCCTGCATTAAGGGTTGCGCAGTTCCCATGACACTTTCCCTCTTTACTTCGGTTGCGTTGGTCAAATCGACCGGGCAGATGTGATGACTTCCTGGTGTGAACTCAGCCACAAAGTCTGCTAAAGCTTGGGTTTTTATTGCGGTTCTGGGTTGAAACTTGATATCGAACTGCCCCAACTCTACTGTCCATTTCAAGATTCGTCCAGAAAAATTCGTTCTCTCAAACAAGGCCTTTAATGGAAAAGCCGTTAGGACGATCACGGTGTGGGCATGGAAATAGTGTGACAACTTTCTTGAGGTCATCATCAAAGCTAATGCTAGCTTTTCCAATGGTAGGTACCTTGTTTCAGCGCCCAGCAAGGTCTTGCTAACATAAAAGATAAGTAGGTGTTGAATTCCTTCTGCTCTGACCAACACTGCGCTGACTACATGCTATGAAACTACTAAGTACAAAGAGAGCTTTTCTCCTAGTACTGGGGTTACTAACAACGGAGGAGAGGTCATGTAGTCTTTCAAACTTTCTAGGGCGCGGTCATATTCCTCATCCCACTCAAATTTGGCCTTCAATGCTTGGAAGAATGGTCGACATCTGTCTGACGACCGACTTATGAATCAGTTGAGCGCGGCTACAAGGCTAGTAAGATGTTGTACCTCTTTGACTGTGTTGGGCCTCTCAAGATCTTGGATTGCTTTGATCTGAGAGGGATCAGCTTCTATACCCCGATTGGTCACTAAAAAGCCTAGGAATTTGCCTGATTATACGCTAAATGCGCATTTAGACACAACTTGTGGGACTTAAAAATTTGAAACATTTCATCTAGGTCCCTGAGATGGTCTTTCTCATCCTTGCTTTTGACCACCATGTCATCTATGTAAGCCTTCATTGTTCTGCCTAACAATGGTTCAAAGATTTTGGTGACCATCCGTTGGAATGTGGCCCCTGCGTTCTTTAGGCCAAAGGGCATGACCTTGTAACAGTACAATCCTCTAGGCATTGTAAATGACGTGACCTCCTAGTCTGGTTCATACATAGCGATCTGATGGTAACCTCGATACGCATCAAGGAAGCTAAGTCGGTTATGTCCTGCCGTCAGGTCCACCAGTTGGTCTATCCGTGGTAGGGGAAAACTGTCTTTTGGGCATGCTTTGTTGACCGTTTTGTAGTCCACACAAACGCGCCACTTGCCGTTCTTCTTTGGTACCACCACAGTGTTGAAGATCCACCTAGGATAGTGTACTTCTCTGATGGCTCCTGTCTCCAGCAGGTTTCCTACTTCTTCTGCCACTATCTCTGCGTGGTGGACTGCCGATCGGCAAGTTCGCTGAATAATTGGCCTGGCAATTGGGTGGACGTTAAGTTGATGGCAAATGAAATTTGGGTCAATGCCAGGCATGTCGCATGGTGTCCAGGCAAACACTTCGATGTTAAAGGTTAAGAATTCCATGACCTCTACTCTCTCAGTGCTGGATAATGATGAGCCGAGTAGAAAGAACTTTTTTGGATTCTTTTCATCTATTCTCACCTCAACCAAGTCTTTCACTGCCTTCTGTTCTGCTGCTTTGCCGACATCTGCAAACAGTTCATCGCTTTTTGGCTCTTCCACCATCTGAACAAACCCTTTTGCAGAACAGCTGCTGTTTACTGTGATGAAACACTGTTTCGACATGAATTGGTCTCCTAAGACTTCTTCAATCACGCCGGTTTCATTAGGGAACCGTAATGCCTGATGGTAGGTTAACGCCACCGAGCACATGGCGTACAGCCATGCTCTTCCTAGGATTATGTTGTAAGTGGAAGGGACCTTCAATACCAAGAATTCCACATGTTTTGTCGTTGTTCCTACCTTGACTAGCAGGATTATCTTGCCTACTGGCCACTTTGGCATTGAGTTGAAACCGACAAGGCGAGATGTCGCAGGTGCCAAGTCTTTGTCCTCCAATTTCAGTTGTTTGAAGGTCTCATAGTACATTATCTCGCATGAGCTTCCTTGGTCAATCAGAATCCGCTTAATGTCAAAATTCTTGACGCACAAAGTGACCACCAATGTGTCATTGTGAGGGCAATGTAGCCTTGCTAGATCCCTGTCTGAAAAGGATATGACGTTCGTATCCTCTGCTCTAACCTTTTTGACGGTAGGTTGTGCACTTAATACCTCTCTCAAGTGCTCTGCCTTTTTTATCATCCTTCTGAGCTCACATACCTGCTCAGGTTCGACGATCCCATATATAACATTGATTATGCCTTGGGGTGGACCGTCGACCGGCATCCCACTTGGTCTGTTGAGGTCCTAGGGGGCTAGTTGTGTTCCTCCTTCTATATACTGGTCCAGGTGTTTAGCAGCCACTAACTCCTTCAGATGTTGCTTCAATGGTGTGTAATTTTCAGTGCGGTGCCCCTTCTCATCATGGAAGGTGCAACGGGACCTCTCATCATAGCCTCTTTGTGCTTCTCCCAACTTGGTTGGCCGCCGAACGAAGGGTTCATCACGTATCTCGCTGAGAATCCGGTAGATAGGTTTATTGAATATTGTGGTAAAGGCAGTGCGGACTCTAAACTTCCTTTTTCTGGGTCCTCTCTGTTGGCTCGCCTGCCTTGCCCATTCTTGCTTGGTTGTTCTACCGTGTTGATTTTTGCTGTAGTCTTTTTATTTGGCATCGCTGTTGTGCCAGATTTTACTTTAGCACGTGTGCTATCTTCCTCTACTCGGATATGTTGATGCACTCTCTCAATTAGGGCCTCCATCGTGAGGGGTGGTATTGTTGTCATTGAGTCCCCCAATTTGTTACCGACTGGTAAACCCCGTTTGTATTGTGCGATGGCGAGATTTATAGGGCAATCCCAAATATGGTTGAAAGTTTCCCAATATGGACTGTTGTAAGACCTCAATGTCTCATTTTTGCCCATGTCAATGGAGAGTAACTGGTCAATTTCCACTGGTGTCTTGGTATTCGTTCTGAATCTAGTCATGAACACTTCTGCCAACTATGCCCATGAGGCTATGCTGCCTTCTGGCAGCCTTTCGAACCAGGTTAGACCTAGGTCGCCAAGGCTGGATGGAAACACGATACACATTAAAGCCTCGTTTCGCCAGTATACTGCCATAGCTTGGCGAAAGTGGCTTAAATGCATGTAGGGGTCTGACTTTCCCTCATAAGTGGTGAATTTGGACTGATGGAAGCTTGAGGGTAGTGGTGCATTCTCAATTACCGGAACAAACGGCGAACCCTGTAACCTTGCTAATACTTTATCCTCTGGTTCATAAGCAAGGCGCGGTATTGGCATCCCTACCTCGACACTCTCATGTGTCCTAAGGGCCAATCGATATAGGGCTGAAACTCTGCGAGGGTCGCAAGCCCTGGTGTTCTCCTTCCATCGGGCCCTTTCCATCGGGCCCTTTCCTCGAGCATTGTTCATAGGTTCGTTGACCTAGGTAACTCCGTGTGCCTAGATGTCGTTTGGTGCGTGTGCGAGGACCGATAGCTGCTTCCCTCTATATACGATTGTAGACGCACCCTTGGGCCTCACTACAGTTCGGACTCAATTTGTGTTACGGTTCTTAATCTGAACCAAAGAGTCCAAATCCGGTAAATCGTTTTGAGAAAATAGATTTTTGTAAAGAAGTGCCAAACATGGACTGCTTTGCCAGATACAGAGTCGCCACTTAAATATTTTTTATGGGAAAATTTAGGAAACCCTGACTCGGTGCCAAAGGCCACGTGTCCGTCATCACCAAAGTTGCCTCGGCTCGGGAACTTGGGTACGATTGGGGAAGGTCAGCTATGAGCACCCCCTCTCGCCCGATCCAAAGATCGACCTCTACTAACCGTGATATCTTATTTTGAAAACATTACACGTTCTTATTCCGGTTATTAGCCTAGAATTACTATATTATGCGCATAGCAAACAAGTATAGACCAAATCGCCTAAACTGGAACAAAACATTTCATGTTTGTTTTGAAAATGGTTTGCTACTCGCAAGTAGACTAAAATATAGGTTTTGCCACCCTCGAGTGGGCTTAAAACTCACAGTTTTGATGCATTATTCCAATTTAGGTAATTCAACCTCCATCCATAGGCATTCGAGCAGTTATATCACATAAGCAGCTAGCCTCATGGTAATTATGCTATCATGGCAACACTCACATGTATGCGGTATGCTGAAGCATAAAAAGCTCACCTAGTACTCCAAGCCAAAACAGAAACTAGTTGGTAATCAATATGTATGATCCTAGTTCATGTTAAGATGGCTAATGCAACACATGCAAGATGCAACTACAATAGGCTCGGCTATCCTAAAGATGGCATGTGAAATGCTGCAATTAACAAGTACTCAACTTGGAATTGAAATACAAATGCAGTTAGCATGATGTACCGAGCCCGGTGTATGTAAGACAAATGTATAGATGCATGCATGCATAGCATAAGGTATGCTAATTTAAATATGTCCTAGTCTACCATCATAAACAGGTAAATAAAAGGGAAGAAAGACGTGGCATTGGAAGACATGCACACACGCACCCACACTTATTACAAATTTGCCCTCGCTCGGAGGGACCAAAAGAATATACAGGCCAAATAACAAATCAACTATCCTAGCTAATTAATTATTACAGACCCTTTTATTAATTAACAAATTAATTACAAAATAAAATGTGAAGCCTAAAGAGACTGCCATAGCTCTGCCTCGGAATGCGCGAATGATGCATGTTTGACTCGTCTTGCCCAGAAATTTGCTGCCATAGCACTGTTGCCTCTGTTTTCACTGCCTAGCTCCTCTGAAAACTACACAAGTCTCAAGACAGATTCTATGCACACTGTGGAACACCACCGGCTGGGAGGAATGGCCACCGGCCATAGGAAATTGCCACCGGCCACTGACAAAGCTATCGGCCATTCATTGATGGCTGGTCGGCACTAGAGATGGCCGGCCGGCCAAAACTTCTTGCAGAAATCAGTTTTGATAGCAACAGAGGGCAAGCAGTGTATGGCATGGAATTTCAAGCAAATGTAAGCATGGCCACTCTCCCTATCATGGAATGGATTCAAGGGAGCATGGCCCTCGATTCTTGGGCCATCAATTATGCATGATGGCCTAAGAGGC
This sequence comes from Camellia lanceoleosa, assembly GCA_025200525.1. NCBI lineage: Eukaryota > Viridiplantae > Streptophyta > Magnoliopsida > Ericales > Theaceae > Camellia > Camellia lanceoleosa. The sequence continues at coordinate 159,785,508 of CM045767.1, forward strand.
CAAGTTTGCCATTCAATGTAAAAATGCATGTGACCATCAAATGAAAGCTAACACCTTATCATGTTGAGATCAAAGGTATCGGCGACCGAGGATTGAGACGTGTTTCGTCACTTTGAGTACGAACACTTCTCAATCCTCATGCTTACTTTGACACCCCAAACCAAGCAATGCAATGCAAGTATGCAAATGTGGCTCAAAAAATGCAAAAATGAGGCTAAGGTGCAAAGCATGCCAAATGCAATGCAAACTAAACATGCAAGCTAGGTTAATGCAATATGAACATGCCAACTATACAACAAGCATATGAGATGCGACTAGTTAAACACTATGTAGACATGCAAGTATGATGCAATGCAAGCATGAAACCAAGGCAATGCAACATGATCATGCAATGGTGGACCTAAACTACAAAGGGGCAGGCCTCAGCCCACCCCAAAAGCAATGGCCAAAAGTGCCCAAAATGGTGGACAAAAGCTCAAGCAAGCATGCTTACCAATAGGCCCAAGACAAGGAACATTCCACTCTAACCACCCCAAACACTTATGGCATGAACTTTTCAATACAAAAACAGAATTTTATCATGCAAAATGAGCCCCCAAAGCCCACTGTTATGGCAGCTTAAAGTTTCAAAACATAGTCATGCACAATGATCCATTCCTAGACATGAAAGACCCATTCTTCAAGGCATGAAAGTGATGATGAATGTAAGCATACAAGCATGGATTAGGGACTGAAATGACATACGAAATGACTCCAAAGCATTGAAACAACCCAACCAAGGCATGCTCAAGACTCACATTCTCAAGGCTCACAAGCCCAAATGCAAAGAGGCTATACTAAACATGGTAAATATGGTCAAAATAGCACCCAATAGATCTTAAGCATGGTAAGACATGGCTAAGGACTTCACAAAGTCAGGCCAAAACATGAGGGCATGGTGGGTTACATGTTGTAGACACCCCATTTTTGACCGTCCTCAAGACTTGGACGTCACCGTTAGGACACTCGGTGATTATCCATGTTTGTGTTCGTTTGGAGTTCCCGGAGTTCTCGGCCATGCTACCGCCTCGAGACCTCCGAACTCGACTGCTTGTGCTTGGTTTTGCACCAAACACTTGTGTTTTGCCTTGGAAGGCAGAATGCTTTATGAGGCATCCCCACACACCACGGGGCTAGAGGCCACCGGTGGTCAGAGTTGTCACTGCACTATATTGTGCCGGTCGGCACTATATTGTGCCGGTCGGCACTATTTTGGGCGAAATGACCAATTTACCCAGCCGGACACTGTGCACTTGCTTTCTGAGATATTTTCAGACAGCTGTGTGCAATTGGCTTCCCCTCCATACACGTGTATGGAGGGATGAACCCTTGTTTGCTTAGCTTGTAAGTTTTACAAGTTCTATAAGAGGAAGGCTCTTCTTCTTGACTTAGGGTTGGCTTCTTGAGAGACTTAACCATTGTTAGAGAGAGCCAAGGTCTGGTTTTAGGTTAGAATAGTTGTATCTATCCTATCTCTCTCTTTCCTTGCTTGTTTAGTGCACTAGGTGCTTTAGTTCACACTATTGCACTAAAACACCTAGTGTTCCACCTCCTCCTTGCAACTGAGGTTTTAAGGGCTGGTTCTTGACATTTTTGACTGGTTTGGAGCTCAAGGAGGCAACAACATCAACCTTTGTGAAGATAGTCTTCAAGGGTGAGAAACTTGCACTTTTTTTCCCCATTTTTGCAACTCATTTCTACCTAATTTAGGACTGTTTTTGTGCTTAGCATATAGCACATAAAAGTTCTGATTTTTGACCCTCTTCATTGTATATTAAGAGTGTTTTGTGGTTTGAGGAACTTTGACCACCTTTAGGCCTTGAAAAGGCCACCTTTTGTGCCATTTTGTGAGAGATCCGAGACTTTGGTCTTAGGATCTCTTCACCACTGAAATCTTGAGGGATTTCAGTGGTGAAGAGCATGCCTTGAAGTCTCAAGAAGGAGAGGGCCACCCCCTCTCCTTGATGTCCTTAAAAAGGACAAATTTTGCTTCCTTAAGGAGCTTCATGTTTGAGTGTGTGTTGAGCATGTTTGGCTTGTTTTCCATGCTTATTATGCCATGATATAACATGTTTTCAAGTTGGTTTTGGTCTCCTATGCATGCTTAGTATAGTTGCCTTGTAATGCCTCTTTTATGCCTTAACATGACTAGGTTGTTTGCCCTATTTTCTAGCATGTTTTAAGCTTAGATTTGTGAAGCTTGTGAGCTTATTTTGCCATGATTTAGCTCTGTCCATAGCTATTTTGGCCAATCTTAGCATGAATTTGGTAGCCTCTTTGTATTTGGCTTGTTGGCCTCAAAAGCATGAATATGTGGTATGCTATTCTAGCTTTGTTTTTAATGATTGGAACCATCTAACATGCCATTTCAGTCCTTCATACATGCTTGTTGGATTGCCTTAGTGGCCTTGTTAATGCTTTAAGAGTATGTCTTGTATGCTCCATGTTTTGGCTTCAATGCACGCCTTTAGCTTAATGACTCTTAGATACCATCTAAGTAGCTCTTTGGCCTTGCTTTAACATGCTAAGAACCTATTTTTGGTTGTTAAGTGCATGCCATATGTGTTTGTGCCAAGTGTGGTTTAAATGCCCTATTGACTTGTCTTAAGCCTAGGCCATTTGCATGCTTTGTTTGGCATGCTTCATTGCATGATTTGGCATCATGTTTGACATGAATTTCAGAGTTTTGATGCATGCTATCAGTCTATGTTTGGCCTCTTAAGTGTGCATGAGAGTTGACTTTGTATGCCTAAGTCTTAAGCCTTAACATGTGCATGTGTGTGCGTGTGTTTAGTCTCATTTTCTAGGCATTTTGGCCACTGCTTTTGAGCCTTATTAGAGCTGCCCAATTCATGTTTAAGCCCAATCTACAATCGGTTTGCATGCTTGGTTCATGTGTTGTTTGTATGCTCGCATAAATGCCATGCCATTGTCCACGTGTGCATAATAGATAACATGCTTAGGACCTCATTGCATTGGCATGTACGCTAGGCCTCTTGACTAAGTCATGATGGAGGTTTAGCACCCCTTATGTGCTTGCTTGGTTTGTATGCATTTTAAATCAAATTTGTACCCTTGGTTCTAGGATCATCACGCATGGAAATGCGCGATTGATGGTCCGGAATCGAGGCACATGCCCTCTTGAGTCCATAGCATGATGAGGATGTGCTTGGTGCATACATGCTTTGATTTGTATTGCTTGCCTTTGGTTTCTCTCTCATTGCCGCCAGGTGTTCTACAGGATAAGGGCCGATCGGCACTTTTAGGTGCCGGCCGCCTCTTGGCAAATGGATAATGAAATTCAGAGCTGGGCTTCTTCCTCAAGTGGCTCGCTCACGGTGATGCTCCCTGCTCGAGAGGCACTCAAGTTTTGGGAATTTTCAGAGAAGGAGAGCAGAGAACAGAGGCGCATTTGCACTAAGAAGCAGGCCCGAGCGAGTCCCGCACACGCGGCACAAATTTCTCCTTCCGAGGCATTTATCGCTTAAATAGATTAATTAGTTTATTTATTTAATTAATTTAGTCGATTTGTAATATTTAATTAGCTAGTTTAGTTAATTATTTATTCGGTCTGTATATTATTATTTTGGTCCCTCCGAGCGAGGGTAAAATGTAGTAAGTGTGCGTGAGTGGGTGTATGTCTTCCAACCCCCATCTCTTTCTAACCCTTTTATTTACCTGCTTATGGTAGATTAGGGCATGTCTATATTAGCATACCTTATGCAATGCATGCAGCATTCATGCATTTGTTTACATGCACCGTGCTCGCACATCATACAAATCGCATCGCAATTTTCAATTCCAAAATTGAATACATGCTATTTGATCGCATTCCACATGCCATGTTTAGGTTAGCCGAGCCTACTCTAGGTTGCATTTCTCAGGTTGCATTAGCCACTTACCATGAACTAGGTCATGCATGTTTGCTAACCAGCTTTTGTTTTGGCGAGTACGATGTAAGTGTTTATGGTTTTAGCATATCGCACGCTGGCGTGTGATTGTTGCCATGACAATAGGATTGCCATGCGCTAAATGCTTATGTGTTATAAACTATTTGAATACCGTGGGTGGAGGTTGATTGCCTGTTGGAACAACTCGTTGAATCTGTATTTTAGCCTACTTATGTAGTAGCAAAATCTAACACGCTTTTTCAAACAAAACGGATATGCAATGTTTATTTCAAGTTAGGTAATCTAGTCTATACTTTTGTGTTGTGCGATCACATAGTAAATCTAGGTTAATAACCGAATAAGAACGCATAAAATTTTCAAAACGGATATCACTTAGTAGAGGCCGGTCTTCGGATCCGAAAGGGGGTGCTCATAGTCGACCTTCCCGATCGTATCCAAGCTCCCCGAGCCAAGACCACTTTGGTGATGATTTTGACATGTGGCTTTCGCACCGAGTCGTGGTTTCCTAAATTTCCCAATTAAAAATATTTAGGTGGCGACTCAGAATCCGCAAAGCACCATGTTTGGCACTACTTTTCAAAAAAACTGCTTTTCAAACGACGGTTTGATTTGGACTCTTTGGTTCAGATGAACCGCGACACAAAGGGAGTCCGAATCGTTAGCGAGGTCCTCATGGACGCAAGCTACGCTTCGCGACTACCGGGAGTTTAGAGAGCTTGACTAACTCGTGATATCCTGCTTTTGACTACACTTATGTGTTTCTTTTGCATTGCATGTGCATTGGTGCGCCTAGGACACCGTGGTTGGTCATCCGCTATTCCCGAGCGGTTTGTCGGAGGCTTGTCTTGTCAAGGCATGTCCATAAGGTCGACTGGCTATGGCTCGCCAAAGATGGGAACACAAACCCCGCTTTTACCGGCACCCTTTTGGACCATTCGACCTAGTTGCATAGTCGAACAGAGTGACCATTCCAAACTAGGACAAAGTTGCTTACCCGATTTAGGTTGTTTGAAACCGCAAGGCGTAGTGAAACCCTAGCTCTCGACAAAATAGGACAGGGAAACCCTACCCCAACATAGGGTGTATTGGCTCTCATTTACTTGCTATGTGCTTTTTAGAGTGTATCTCACAGGAATGCATATACCATTTGTAATCAGCATCAGTCAAGGGCACCAAGATCGTGATTGTTGTGAATCACCATATCTCATGTATCGATTCAGATTTGGGGATGTTGACTTCGTGGAACAAGGTTCAAGAGTAGAGTGCGCTTGGTTGACTACATCCGTGTTTGAGCCGCTTGGGGTCAATATCGCTTGTTTTCCGCTTCCCAGATTCAGAGAGTTGAGTCGTAAATTTAGTGTCTTCTCGCCGAGGCAGATCAACATGATGCGTAACTCAAGAGATTGTGGTCATGACGGCCGCTGAAGTCAAGGAACCACCCCACAAGATGAAGCTATCAAGGATATGCCGCACCCGCCTAGGTCGCCTCACGCACACCCGCCTGACCCTCAATTCTATCAGCTCATGAGCCCACTACATTCGAGCTAATGGGGATGATAGGCGAGCTCCAGAGGTCCGTGGCGGATCTCGCCACGGAATGTCAACTCGCCACGGCTGCACCAGAGGCCGGAAATTTCGAACCCCAGAGCCCCGACATCTAGGGCGGATTGTGATCGAGCTCAATCACGGAGATGACCTCCACCCACAACAAAGGATGTACCAAGACCAACCCAAACCTCTCACTGTGCCGAGGCAAAGACAAAGTAAAGGCCGAGGCCGACCCTATTGAACAAATGTCAAGGGCCCAAGCTTTGAAGGTCGGGAATGAGCAAACAACAGATATCCGCGATTGTAACCAAAATTGTGGATGATGTTTTCCCCACTACCGAGGGCGCTCCAAATACCAGAGAATCGATAGGCCCCACATGCCAAGAAGGTTCTTCCCACTCCCACTGCATCCTGAAGGATCGAAACCCAAGGTCGCACCACGACCCGCTTGCTAGTGCATCTAGTAAGAGTCCTCGATTCAAGCACTTGCCCGAGGGCGCAGGCCTTCCATCCTCTCTACATGCCGTTGTCAGGGCACTTCGATTTTGGCCAAAAGGCATCTCACACCCTCGATCCTAGGCCACTCCCCAAACCCTTCCAAAGAAAGCCATGATGCCACTCAAGATCAGGCGCATCATCAACACCGCCATACTACCGACAATTGTTCCCGCCTTCGGCATGAAGTACAGGATTTGATTGATAACAAGGTCATCCTCCCGCCTACCTCGGCCAAGTCACCACTACAGAGTTCTTGGAGGTGAGGACACAGATGACACCGACATCATAGTATGTAATTGGGATTCTGGGTGTCGGTACATTTTTGGATATGGCGCTTGATTTTTGAGCACCTCATTGTTTTGAGCCATTCCTTTTGTTTAAGAGTCTGTCTCATTGTTTTGAGTCAGTCCTTTTGTTTAAGGGTCTGTCTAATTGTAATGAGTCAGTTCCTCTTTTGTATAGAAAACCAGGTGATTTCGGGTTGTTGCCTCAAACACCATTTTGTCTTTCAATTGCTCGTTGTTTGAGTTTGTTTCTGCCGAGGAGCCAGTTATGCCAACCAATTTGAACGAAACAGCTGTGGCTATCACGCCCCATATCTGTTACTATTCAAACCAACCACGCCTGAGATATGAAGGGAATGATAGTACTTGTCGCCTACTTTCTAATGCTTTGAACGTTGTCACAGCGATCTAAGTTTTTCAAAACCTTTTGAACACCAAGCGTGATAAAAACAAAGAGGAGGAATTCCTGGATTTGCAAAACTTTGATCAAATTGAGAGAAAGAGAGGCATGCTAAGCCCTTAATGAATGAAAACATGCTTGTCAGCGTGAGTGCTGAGAAGGACCCTAGCTTTGATCCAGATTGGTTCCACACTGTCTTCGGCACGAGCAAATCGTCGCCTTCTTAAAAACTTTCAAAAACAAGATGTTTTATGAAGTCTTGCGAAGACCTCGTGGAATCGCCTCGAGATTACGCAGCCTTAGGATCGCCTCACCGAGACTCGACCTCCATTTTCAAACCTTGACCAAAGATCCGTAATGTTCAAAAGATAGCTATCAATGCGACTGTGGTGGCCTAGTTCAAAGCAAATTTCGAGCAAGAGGCATCGAGTCCCATCAGAAGATCAAATCTCACCAAGCAAAGCTCGAAGTAGCCGTGATGGACCTTTCAAGAATCAACACAATAGCCGCTTCTCCCAGATACGTAAAGGCTTCAATCTCAAAACCATTTATATGGGCTTGCTACACTTTTACCCTTTGAGAGGCTCACCGGTCAAAAACCCTAAGGGCGACCTGTGCAAAAGTTAGAGCAAAGAAAAGAATGAAAAAAAAGAAAAAAAAAAAAAAAAAACGCAAAGATACAAAAGATGCAAAAGGAAAAAATATATATACAAAGAAAAGAAAAGAAAAAGAAAAAAAGAAGAAGAGCAAAGCTCGCAAGGACGAAAACCCGCATTGGGCACCTTGGCAAAAATTAGAGCCTAAAAATAGTAAAGGTTAAAATACCCGAGTGTACCTTAACCGGAACTACGTAAGGCTTGATTCCCATGTTTGGGATACGTAGGCAACTTCATCTTGAAGTCCAAATTTCAACGCTTCCATAGCGTCTCAGGCCATGTCATGGTTTTGATCAGTTTTGCCTTCTCCGAATCCGATATCTTGATTGCAGTAACCCGGAGCCGCTTGATTAACTTCCTCTTGAAGCCAAACCACCAACACCTTCCAGGTGACTGTGTCCACATATTGATTCAAGCCATCTTCGACTCCTCCGTGTCCGGGGATCCGACCATCGTCAACAAAAGACTGGCTTACAACATGCCGCGGCATCATCCAAACAAGGGGCAACTTTCCGCTGTCTCCTGCCATAAATTGCCCTGAGTTACCGTTCAAACCAGGGGCAACTTTCCGTTGCCTTCCCTCCCCTTTTAAGCCAGGGGCAATTTTCCATTGCTTTCGATCCGAGGTTGCATATCTTGAGGGTAAGTTCTACGCTCGTTGACCATTGATTGTTTGCAAAAATAGTTTTTGAAAATTTTCACTGAGGTTGACTTATTTTCTCAAAAACTATTTCACCTTCACAATAGGACCATGTTTGGACCCGACAAAAGGAGAATTTTCAGTGCTCACAGCCTGATTCGCATGATTTTCAAATCAAAAATTGAATAAGCGCGTCAATCTAACTCTCATTTTGGTCAGAACTGTTTTAGAAAACACAACAAAAAATGGTCAAAGTGACGAACTAGGGGCACGATTGAGTCAGGTCCTCTGTCTTCCCCCCGTTAACCTGATTGCCCGAGAGGCGCTTTATTCGCCAGAAGAAGTGACTGCAAGCTAGCTACGTCGGGCGTGAACCCGCTACTTCCTATTCATCTGTCATTCACCCTGGGGAGGGATGCAAAAATGAGAGATTGAAGAATAGAGAGGAGTAAGTTGAGAGAAAAGTGAGAGAAGGGTTTTTGTGAGAAAAACCGAGCTTGAAGGCCGAGTGATGTGAGAGTCACAAATCAGAGGGGGTGGGAAACTTGCCCGGAAGAATTGGCTCCTCAAGATCCTTTGTTTTCAAATGCGTCTGTGTCGTGTCTTTGATTTGTCGGCCTCAACTTAGTCTTGAGTCTTTCCGAGTATGTCTCTGTGTTAGGTCGTGTGCCTTTTTGTTTCTTGGTTTGAGTCTGCCGCCGTGTTTTGTGATTAGGCTCGGCACTCGTTGAAAACCCATCCTCTTTCAAAAGTAATCGCCAGTGCTCGAATGTCAGGCCATTCTCTAACATCCGCAAGCAAGAGAAGGAAGGGAAAATTTGGGGCATTTGAGTGTGTTTCAACCGCAATCGTGTCGGGTTTGTGATCCGTCTTGTCGATTGACCTATTTGTTCAGTGGTTTGGTGGTGCGTAATGAACCAAATGTTGTGTTATGGGCTAAATGCAGATCAATCCCCAGCAGATTAGTCCTCAGCAGAGTATGGGTTATGAACCCAGTTTTGAGCAGTGGTTTGTATTGAGCTGTTCCGCTGTTTAGTTGGTTGGCTATTTGATTATCACAGTGCAAGTGTTCGATTATCAGATAACAAATCAATATCATTTACATTTGAGGTGTAATATGGTGCAATGCAGTGCAAGATATGAAATATGCAGATACAGACCAATATAACATTCTTCAGATAAAAAGTTTGTTCCATATCATCGTCTTTTCAAATACAAATTTTCGAGAAAAGCAAAAACCTGCCTGCGGCAGTACATGGTACTCTATCTATCAAAAGAGAAAAGTACAAGAAAAGAAATAAAGAAAAGAAGCAGCAAAATCATCATCATCAGCAGTAGGCCTCACGCCTAAGGGTCGGTCCTCGCCCTCTTCCCCGGGCAGCACAAAGGCGCTGCCGAGCTGCCAGCCGGAGCCCGAGCCCGAGCTATCCTCCTCCGCAAGAATGACTCAGCCTCCTCCCCCCATCTCCTCGAACTGAGCTCGTGAGTCGCCCCACATGACCACGCCCCCTCTCGTACGAGGGAATATCCCGCCATCCCGGTAGAGACGGAGGCCCACCGAGCAAAGGTCACCCATCGGAGGGATCGGGAAAGGAGGCTGAAAATACAAGAACAAACACATCAATACCATGAGCAGCTTTATCAAGATAGAATGCAAAGGTATGAGTACAGGTGTGAATGCCATGAGCGCTTTATCAAGATAGAATGCAAAGGTATGAGTACAATGTATGAAAACCGCAGCTTATCGATTTTTGTGCAAAGGCAGACAGCGAAACAGAGTATGATTTGAGATCGCGGGTCATGAGAACATACCGCAAGCCAGACGGCCAAGGCGCCGAGAGTCCGCTGCAAAGATCCCTCAGTGAGGCATTCAAATTTCCAGCATCGACGGTATACTTGAGGAAGCCTGCAAAAGTATTAAATACATCAGTATTCTGTGGGATATCTAAATGAACTGAAATGACAATGCATGAAGCAAAAATAAAGTAATACATACCGGAGGCAAATCGGGAATACCGGCCAACTCGTGACCAGCCGGAGGAGGAGCAAAATGGATCTGGTAGGCCTCCCCACTCTGCCCCCTATAAGTCAACATAGTAGGCAGAGCGGGCCACCTGGCCCTCGCCCCTCTCGCACTTCTCCCGCCATGAGCTCGAGCCCTCAGGATGGCCCCGCCTCGCCTTCCCTGCTCGCCGGCTGGCGCTGCAGGTCTCATTGAATCACTGGAGCCCTCGCCAGAGGCCGCATGATAAAGGTCCGGACGATCGTAATAGTCGCCTCGCCCTGCCACATGTCCACGCCCACCAAGGGTGTAGTCCTCTATCTGGCTGGAAGTCAGACTTTCGGCCTCATGCGCCGGAGGATGGATCGAACTATCTGCCCGGCAATCCTAGGGTCTCGACGCAAGAAGCGCCACCTGTACTAAGCCCGACAAACCGGCCTCCAGAGAATCCGTAGCGCGAGGTCTCGATGGCGCCAGATACCGATCTCAGATCACCGGCGAGTGGAGCCCACTACCGCTAGGTGACTCAAATGAAATACGCTTGATTATCTATCGATATAGAAAAGTACGCATGAAAGCCGCTTAAAACTGACCGAAGTAAAACATACCTCGGTGGGGGTGATGGTGTCAAGAAACGACGAGAAGCTAAAGTGTCCCGGTCTCGGACACATCGCCTGTCAGAACGGGCGAGAGAAGGAACAACCGGAGGAGTCTCCGCTTCCCAGACCTCCACTGGGAAGTAGGCATACACCCACAACCGCAAAAATGCAGACGCCAAGATGACTATCGAAAGGTAATACGTAATAAAGCAAAAATAACAGAGCAGTGTTGTGCAAAGGTATTGAGCGAGTGTACAAGCAGAACAAAGGTACACCAAGATAAAGCGTATATGTGTGTACAAGTGTACAAGAAGTATAAAGGCATAACAAGTTGCAAGCAGTACGTATACGTAAAAGTAATGTAAATGAAAAGCAGAGAAGAAGACATACCTCCCAGCTCGCCAAGAGCCTCCTAGCACCGCTTCACGCCACGAGACCGAGCTCATATAACCGTAAGGGTGGCCAAAGCCGCTTCACCATATATCGCACAATCCTCTCGACGCCCACCAAGGCGCCGAAAGGCAGAGGGGCACTGTTCGCCCGGCCGCAAACAAGGTGGTCCCCAAAGAAAACATGAGGAAGCCAAGATATCTCTCAAGACCTCCGGGTCATCGAGTCAAGGCCCACCAAAGATGGTCCGTGACTAAATCAGACTCTAACCAGAGAAGTGACGAACCTCGATTTAACAAGCGGCGGCGCCGAGCAAATGAACTCGAGCGGCAATCCACTCGCCCATGTTCTGGTCAAAGGATCGGATCACTTCACCCCGATGCCGTGAGCATCAAGAAGTCGTAAGGGGTCATCGCTATGTCCCTGGCCGCCGATAGATGAAAAGAATCTGGTATCCCACCACCTCTCGCCAGAGCGCAAGAAGAGGCCCGCAAGTAGAGAGTCCGAAAGTCCTCGCAGAAGGTACCGGCCGCCCGATCCACAATGCGCTAATCAGGCGGCAAATTTCTACCATCAATCGCGAAGAACGCTCCCATACCCATGAGAGTATGGGAGTCCCCCTGTAGTTAAGAAATTGCAAGGCCATATGAAGATATGCAGTTGGTATAAATCTAGTATGCGTGCAGATTATCTTTAAAATTCAAACAGAAACCGGGTGCCGGTGTGCTTATAGTAAACTACAAACCCGCGGTGCGTCAGTGTGTTTTGAATGCTCCAGTGTAAACTTGGTGCATGTGCACACGTTTTTCAGATTCAAGCAAACATCAGGTTTCAGTGTACTGAGGTAGGCCACAGCCTGTGATGTATCAGTGTGTTTGTGAAGGTTAGCATGCAGATGCGGTGCATGTGTGCACATTTTTCAGATTCAAGCAGATATCGGGTTTCAAATTTTAAGGTGGGCTACTACCAGGATATGTCAAGGTTCTATGAGGATCGGTGTAAACAAATGTGGTATGCGTGCTTTTCAACGCTCAAATAGAAGCCAGTCTTGGTATGTTTCAAGAACTACAACGCAGATGTGTCCGCTGTTAGTGCAGTTTTGTGCAAATCTAGCATGCGGCGAAGCCAGACCAAATAAGCGCCGGTGTCGGCGAATGCAAAGGCAATGTGTGCTATGTGTTTGGGTGATTCAAACTAGTGCAGTGTGTGAGCATGTGCGTCGGTCCTAAACAGGTGTCAGTAGTGAGTTTGTCTACAATCGACTACTTGCTCAAAGACATCGTAATCCAAAAATGGGTTCATTAAGGCGCTTCGACAGAAATCCTACATTGCGGAAAATAAAAGACCGTATCGTTACCTCGGTGGCGCCAGAAGACAAATGGAGGTCGGCTCAAGGCAGCAATAGCTCGGATCCAAAACTCGCAAAGCCGCGAAGTGGCGGAGTCCATCGGGTGGTAGCACGGATGGTCGGCGATAGGTCGCCGGATCGAATGGGCGCCGTCAATGGGAGGAGCTCGACCGGTCCATCTCATGGTCCGGGGGAGTCCCGACATGTGGAACATCGTCTGCCATGGGTAATGATGGTGGAAAATAACCAGAAAATGAAAAATGGGCTGGAAGACGTAAAGTCAACCGAAACAGTCAACCCCGAGCGGGTCGGCAATGGCCGGAAGGGTCGGAATGTGAAGAGGCACGGGGATGAAGACAAAATCAAGGGAACAAGTCCAGAAGGTGAAAATGGTGAAAAAATGCAATCAAACAAAGTTTTGTTGGTCAAAATGTCCGAACGCGTGAACTTCGCTGGACCTGACGCATTTAAAATGACGTAAAACGCGAAGAAATTGGCGAAAAATCGAAAGGAAAAAAAACTCTAGAGAGAGAGAGGGTTGATTTCGGCTTGGTGAAGAAAATAGGGTTTGGGAACCCTATTTTATAAGACCCAAGGCAAAATGGCAAACCGCCCCTTTATCATTTTTGGCGGTCGGCACTATTTTGTGCCGGTCGGCACATTTTTGTGCCGATAGATAAGTTCATGCAGCCGGTGGTAGCCGATGACCACCCCACCCAGCCGGTGGTGTTCCCAAGGCCCTTTTTAGGCAAGTTGAGGAGTTTTAGGTCTTCATAGCTCAAGAAAATACAAGAAAATGCATCCCCGATGCTCAACCGGCCTCCGTTTGACTTCGACCGCCTCTCAGTCGTGGCGCTCAAACTGCTTAAGATTGTATCCTTTTGTATCCTTTTGTCGTTTACAGAGATTCAAAAGTTGCCCCGAGTGCGTCGTGTGCATCCATCGCATTGTCCGGCACATCGTATCGCGCCATCTTGCACGTCCCTTGCGACTTGCACCATTTTGCATTGTCGTGTGGCATGCGTGTCATACTTCTTCATTTGGCATATCATAATGATCCACGTGGGGGGCACTACCTCATGCGCTTCATTTTGCATCTCATTTTGAGTCGCGTGGGGTGTACTACCTCACGTACTTTGTTTTGCATTCCATTCCCCATCCAATGAGGTACGCGTGCCTCATGTGCATTTCATTTTGCCAGCGGGTCCGGCGGGACCGAAAACACGCACGGTCCGGCGGGACCAAAAACACGCGCGGTCCAGGAGACCTTAAATCCTCGGGAGGTGCAAGACCTTCGGTGCATTAAGGTGCACCTCGTTACATTCATTTCGCATATCATTGCATCTCGAGGCACGTACGCCTCGTTTTGCACTCCATTTTCCATCAAATGAGGTGCGTCTGCCTCATTTTCGCATTTCATTGCATTTCGAGATGCGCGTGCCTCGTTTTGCATTTCATTTTCCACCAATGAGGTATGCGCGCCTCATCATGGTTTATTTCATTCTCATTTGCATTGTTCTGCACCCCTTGTGGCACGCGTGTCACATTCGCATGGTTACCCCATTTTGCGGGTCCGGCGGGACCGAACACGCACGTCGCGGGACCAAAACACGCTGCAGTCTAGAGACCTTAAATCCCTGGAGGCGCAAGACCTTCGGTGCACTAAGTTGCCCCTCATTGCATTTGGCATGCATTTCATCGCGCCGTTTGGCGCACCCTCATTGCACTTCATTTTCCATCCTTTGAGGCACGTGTACCTCATTGCACTCCATTTTCCATCTTTTGAGACACGCACGTCTCATTTGCCCCATTTGCATCGCATGCACTTAAAGTGTTGTGTAGCAGTTGCCCCGCCCGGTCTGGCGAGACCTTAAACACGCACGGTCTAGGAGACCTTAAATCCTCGGAAGATGCGAAACCTTCGGTGCATTAAGGTGCACCTCATTGCATTTTGCATGCATTCCATAGCGTTGTTTTGCGCATCTCATCGTTGCCCTGTCTGGTCTGGCGAGACCTTAAACACGCACGGTCTAGGAGACTTTAAATCCTCTGAAGGTGCAATTCCTTGATTATGCCGTGCGTCTTAACGACTTTGAATTGGTCTGGTAAAGCCACCCGTGCATGTTCTGGTGAGTTCCTAGGAGACCAATGGGGCGGTGAAGACTAGAGTTTGAATGGCTTATGCCTGAACGTAGAGGTTGAATTTCCGAGACTAAAGTCTGGTTTAAATACCGAGGATGTACCCTCATTGAAATCTGTGTGGAAGCCCCATAGGTTGAGGCGGCGTGTTTTCGCCTCGATTCTGGATACTGAATCAACCTAGTATGTCGCCCCGTTGGGAGAATAGGAAAAACTGCAATCGCAGCCATTGCATCATATTGCTTCTATCATGCATCATCAATACTATTGCATATGTCATGCATTTTCAAAATTCAAAAAACACGCATCTCATGCATCATCAATACTATTGCATATGTCATGCATTTCAAAAAACATTCAAAACACAAAAAAACATGCATATGTCATGCATTCCATTGTAAGTATAATGCATATGTCATGCATTTCTGTAAATATCCATTTCTATTGCATTGTAGCTTGCATGCATTTCAACGCATCATCTTCCATCTATGGCGCCTTTCCTTGTTGAGCTTAGTCCGGTATGTGCCCTTACTCTTCACGCTGAAGCATAGTTCTCGCATGTGTATCGCCTACTCCACGCCGGTATGTTGGATTGAGGTTGCGGCACCTTTTCGTGTTAGGCGGCTTGTACGTGTGCATGCCTTTCCTAGGCGAAATACGGTTTGGCCCGCATGCCATACCCATTGTATCCATTTCCATTACATTGTAGTGTAATTGTTGCGTCCGGCATTAGGATCATCCTTCTCACCCCAGCGGGTCGTTTCCCCACTTATGTCATTCCACCCAATACTTGTTCTTGTGTCCGTGCGAAGTACTCATAGATCAGACATCGTTCTATGGGAGACGGGCTTGTCACCTCCATCAATCTATTTGACATTTGTGTGGTTTCGAACCGCTTCGGTTTGAATCCTGATTCAATTGCCCTGCATGTAGTTCGCATTAGTTTTAATTGCACTACATTTTCATTTGCATTATTCATACATAGTTTTGTATATATTGCATATCATTCATCATTCGCATTGCATATGTCATGCATGTTGCTAACAATATTGTACCTGTTAAGTTTACTTTCTTTGCAGGCACGATATTGTATGTACGGCTCATTTACCACCGGCGCAACCGGACGAGCCGCACAGGTATTGTATCCTCCGTGTGAGACGTTTTGAGAATTGCATAATTCTCTTACATCCTTTCTGCATTGTAGTGTAGATTGGTGCATGTTAGCTTATAACTGTTGCATGTATGCTTCATTACAGCTTTCTTTGCATGTTTGTCTAAGTCTTCGGCCTTGTCAAAAATGGGTCGTCTCTGGGCTTTGACATTCACTCCCGTCATTGTTATGACTTTCGAGTTCTGTCAAAGAGGGGCAACTGTAGACACCCCATTTTTGACCGTCCTCAAGACTTGGACGTCACCGTTAGGACACTCGGTGATTATCCATGTTTGTGTTCGTTTGGAGTTCCCGGAGTTCTCGGCTACGCGCGCCCTGCCTCAGGACCTCCGAACTCGACCGTTTGTGCTTGGTTTTGCACCAAACACTTGTGTTTTGCCTTGGAAGGGCAGGGAATGCTTTATGAGGCATCCCCACACACCACCGGCTGGGGCTAGAGGCCACCATTTGCCTTGGTTATCACTGCACTATTTTGTGCCGGTCGGCACTATTTTGGGCGAAATGACCAATTTACCCAAACTTTTGTGCACTTGCTTTTTTGAGATATTTTACAATGTGCATCATTGGCTTCCCCTCCATACGTGTATGGAGGATGAACCCTTGTTTGCTTAGCTTGTAAGTTTTACAAGTTCTATAAGAGGAAGGCTCTTCTTCTTGACTTAGGGTTGGCTTCTTGAGAGACTTAACCATTGTTAGAGAGCCAAGGTGCAGTTTTAGGTTAGAATAGGTGTATCTATCCTATCTCTCTCTTTCCTTGCTTGTTTAGTGCACTAGGTGCTTTAGTTCACACTATTGCACTAAAACACCTAGTGTTCCACCTCCTCCTTGGCCCGGGGTTTTTAAGGGTTGGTTCTTGACATTTTTGACTGGTTTGGAGCTCAAGGAGGCAACAACATCAACCTTTGTGAAGATAGTCTTCAAGGGTGAGAAACTTGCACTTTTTCCCCATTTTTGCAACTCATTTCTACCTAATTTAGGACTGTTTTGTGCTTAGCATATAGCACATAAAGTTCTGATTTTGACCCTCTTCATTGTATATTAAGAGTGTTTTGTGGTTTGAGAACTTTGACCACCTTTAGGCCTTGAAAGGCCACCTTTTGTGCCATTTTGTGAGAGATCCGAGACTTTGGTCTTAGGATCTCTTCTGAAATCTTGAGGATTTTGGTGGTGGCATGCCTGTGAAGTCTCAAGAAGGAGAGGGCCACCCCCTCTCCTTGATGTCCTTAAAAAGGACAAATTTTGCTTCCTTAAGGAGCTTCATGCTTGAGTGTGTATTGAGCATGTTTGAGTTGTTTTCCATGCTTATTATGCCATGATATAACATGTTTTCAAGTTGGTTTTGGTCTCCTATGCATGCTTAGTATAGTTGCCTTGTAATGCCTCTTTTATTCCTTAACATGACTAGGTTGTTTGCCCTATTTTCTAGCATGTTTTAAGCTTAGATTTGTGAAGCTTGAGCTTATTTTGCCATGATTTAGCTCTGTCCATAGCTATTTTGGCCAATCTTAGCATGAATTTGGTAGCCTCTTTGTATTTGGCTTGTTGGCCTCAAAAGCATGAATATGTGGTATGCTATTCTAGCTTTGTTTTTAATGATTGGAACCATCTAACATGCCATTTCAGTCCTTCATACATGCTTGTTGGATTGCCTTAGTGGCCTTGTTAATGCTTTAAGAGTATGTCTTGTATGCTCCATGTTTTGGCTTCAATACGCCTTTAGCTTAATGACTCTTAGATACCATCTAAGTAGCTCTTTGGCCTTGCTTTAACATGCTAAGAACCTATTTTTGGTTGTTAAGTGCATGCCATATGTGTTTGTGCCAAGTGTGGTTTAAATGCCTATTGACTTGTCTTAAGCTAGGCCATTTGCATGCTTTTGTTTGGCATGCTTCATTGCATGATTTGGCATCATGTTTGACATGATTTAGAGTTTTGATGCATGCTATCGTCTATGTTTGGCCTCTTAAGCGTGCATGAGAGTTGACTTTGTATGCCTAAGTCTTAAGGCTTAACATGTGCATGTGTGTGTGTGTGTTTAGTATCATTTTCTAGGCATTCTGGCCAATTGTTTTTGAGCCTTATTAGAGCTGCCCAATTCATGTTTAAGCCCAATCTACAATCGGTTTGCATGCTTGGTTCATGTGCTTGCTTGTATGCTCGCATAAATGCCATGCCATTGTCCACGTGTGCATAATAGATAACATGCTTAGGACCTCATTGCATTGGCATGTACGCTAGGCCTCTTGACTAAGTCATGATGGAGGTTTAGCACCCCTTATGTGCTTGCTTGGTTTGTATGCATTTTAAATCAAATTTGTACCCTTGGTTCTTAGGATCATCACGCATGGAAATGCGCGATTGATGGTCCGGGAATCGAGGCACATGCCCTCTTGAGTCCATAGCATGATGAGGGATGTGCTTGGTGCATGCTTTGATTTGTATTGCCTTGCCTTTGGTTTCCTCTCGCTGTCGATTCACGGGTTCTGCCAGGATAAAGACGTCGGCACTCTTTAGTGCCGGCCATTGCCTCTTAACGGCCGATAATGAAATTCGAGGTGGCTTCCTTCCTCGGCCGGTGGCTCCCTGCCTCGACGGTGATGCTCCCGATTGCTCTGAGAGGCACTCTGAAGTTTTAGGAATTTTGAGAGAAGGAAGCGGAGAAGCGGGAGACTTGCGGCGGTCGCGATTAAGCAGTCTCGAACTGCGGCGATCATTCCTCCTTCGAGGCATTTATCGCTTAAATAGATTAATTAGTTTATTTATTTAATTAATTTAGTCGATTTGTAATATTTAATTAGCTAGTTTAGTTAATTATTTATTCGGTCTGTATATTATTATTTTGGTCCCTCCGAGGGTAAAATGTAGTAAGTGTGCGTGAGTGGGTGTATGTCTTCCAACCCCATCTCTTTCTAACCCTTTATTTACACCTTATAGTAGATTAGGGCATGTCTATATTAGCATACCTTATATGCATGCGTGCATTCATGCATTTGTTTACATGCAGGCTCAGTACATCATACAAACTGCATCGCAATTTTCAATTCAAATTGAATACATGCTATTTGATACATTCCACATGCCATGTTTAGGTTAGAGAGCCTACTCTAGGTTGCATTTACACTGTGTTGCATTAGCCACTTACCATGAACTAGGTCATGTTTGCTAACCAGTTTCTTGTTTTGGTAGCAGTCGATGTAAGTGTTTATGGCTTTAGCATATCGCACGCGTGTGATTGTTGCCATGACAATAGGATTGCCATGCGGCTAAATGCTTATATGTTATAAACTATTTGAATACCTGTGGGTGGAGGTTGGATTGCCTAAGTTGGAACAACTCGTTGGAATCCGTATTTTAGCCTACTTGCGAGTAGCAAAATCTAACACGTTTTTCGAAACAAAACGGATATGCAATGTTTATTTCCAAGTTAGGTAATCTAGTCTATACTTTTGTGTTGTGCGCATCACATAGTAAATCTAGGTTAATAACTGGAATAAGAACACATAAAATTTTCAAAAACGGATATCACGGTTAGTAGAGGCCGGTCTTCGGACCGGGCGAAAGGGGGTGCTCATAATGACCTTCGTCGTGCCCAAGCTCGAGCCAAGACCACTTTGGTGATAGCGGACATGTGGCCTTGACACTTAGTCGGTTTCTAAATTTCCCAATTAAAAATATTTAGGTGGCGACTCATGTCTCGCCAAGCGATCCATGTTTGGCACTACTTTTCAAAAAAATCTGTTTTCTCAAACAATTTGTCGGATTTGGACTCTTTGGTTCAGATTTAGAACCGCGACACAAAAGGGAGTCCGAACTGTTAGCGCGAGGTCCCCCCGCGGGACGTGCTACAATGTATGATGCATTTCTAGGCCAAATAAGGGAATACAAAGCAAGTATATTAAGCATGCAAGGAGGTATGGATCCGACCAAAAACAAAGGCATAATATGACCCAACAACACTCAAAAACCTCTGAAATGAAGCCAAGAACAACTAATCATGTATGCTACCCTTATGAGCCAAAAACAAGAACAAAAGAGAGACAAAGGGAGAGGGGTGTCCCTCCCCTATGCAAGACCTCAAAACCCCTTCTTCACCACTGAAAACCCACTAGATTTCAGTGGTGAGAAGGCCAATACACAAAGGTAACCAAAGCTCAAAAAAAGAAGGCACAAAAGGGCCAAATAAGGCCTAAGAGGGGGAGATCGACCCCTAACACCAAAACAACCTTAATGAAGTATCTCAAGCATGCAAATACAAGACTTTTTCAGTTATACACAAAGTCTAAAATAGTAAGCAAGATAGGAAAAAATCTAGTGCAAGATTGGGGAATCTAAAGTAAGTGTGTTACCCTTGAAGAAGCCTTGAAGAACAGCAAGGCCAGCCACCTTCCTCTGATCAAAATCAGTCCAAAACCTCAAGAACAAACCCTTAATGCCTCTCAAAGTCGAAGTATGATGTAATAGTGTGTGTTTGTATGCAAAACTAAGGATAAAATGCACTTTAAGGCCCTTAAGCACACACAAATGATGAGAGAGAGGGAGATATATAGAGAGAGAGTGTATATATCAGATGTATATATGTATATTGCCCTGGTTTTTTGCTCAACCCCTTTAATGGAAGGAGAGGTTCTCCTTATATAGGCAAGGAAAAGGCTTGAAGCTTCTCAAAGAAGCTAATCAAAAAAGGGTCAAAAGGGCAAAGGGGGCAAGGCTTCCTGAGGAAGCTAGGACACCTGGCAAGCTTCTTGAGGAAGTTTTGACAAAGGGTCAAGCTTCCCCAAGAAGCTAGACCAAAAGGGTGCAAAAGAACCGCTTGACCACATGCATTGCCAGGCCGAGTTTGGTGCATTCCGGTGGCAATTTGGCATGCATGTCAAAAAAAATAAAATGTGCTACCGGCTAGAAAAGGGAGTCACCGGCCAAAAGGATGGTCGGTCGGCCACACTAAGTGCTGATCGGCCAATGGTATAATTCACCAATGGCCGGTAGCCTCAAAACATGGCCGATGGCCTCAAGCTAAATTTGGTGGGTGCGGGGTAGCTAACAAGCTACTCTATACCCTCATAAAAAACACAAGTGTTTGGTGCAAAACCAAACACGGAGCAGTCAGTTGAGAGGTCTTGAGGCAGGCGCATATCCGAGACCTCCGAACTCAAGCAGAAATACAAACATGGATGATCCTTGAGTGTTCAAGCGGTGATGTCCAAGTCTTGGGGGTCAAAAATGGGGTGTCTACAATAATCTTTCGGTCCTCATTCTCTCGGACACAAGTAACGAGTCACAGAGTCCTTGATTGAGTTACTGTTCTAAGGCTCCTACTTTCTGCGATGGCGTGACATGTCATCACAAACTTTCGAGTGATGAGAGGCGTGTGTGCCTTTGCACACCTCTTCTCCGCCGCCACCATTTTTTCTTTATCTGGCGCTTCATTGTCTCCATATCTACCACCATCCTCCTTATTAACTCGTCATTCTCCCTCACGCGATCTTCCAAAACTTGAGGATCCAACCTCCGCCTCTGTTTTTTAGGACTTTGAGAACAACGTGGCGGTGCCCTCTCTCCTTGTGTCCCTCAGGAGTTCCATATTTGGGGTTCTAATTCTGCCATAAGTGGGATAGAAGGTAAACCTTCGTGCCTCACCTCCTCTGGGGTTTGCCCATCAGTAGCAGATTGCGGCAAATCTTCATTGTCGCCATTGATTTCAACTAAAGGAAAACTTGATCAAAAGGTTTTGTTCTTTGTCGTTCCATAAACGGCACCAATTGTACAAGAAATAATCTTCTCGTATAATCCTGTTGATCAAGTTTGCACTCCTCCAAACATCGCCTTTTACTTCTGAAAACACAAATGTGAGCTAGTGGCGGTGTGTCGAATACCTCTTCGATGCCTAAGTTAGCAAATAGACAATAGACAAAAAGCTTTGAGTTTTTAGAGTAAAGATTGTGATACACGTACATGGAGTGCATAATGAGCTTTTATAGAATCCACATGGCACAATCCTAGTAAGACTTCAACTCTCTTTTAGCGAGAGTCCTCCTAGGAATCGAGAAGGTAATGTTCATTTTCTACACCCTCCCAGCTTAACCAGAGTGAGATGGTTTTACCACAAAGAGAATAGCGCCTGACTGTAGACTATCACTAGCCTTCTGACACACTCAACTCGGTGCTTTCATGGGCAATGCCTAGCTCGGTCATCGTTCACCTATACCTCGGTTCAGAATAGTTAGACCGAGCTAATTGCAGCCATTTCTGACTGAGCTAACAGAAGCAAGGTCTAGTTGTGAAGCCCATTCACCTCGGCCCACAGCTCGGTCCATTACAATACGTGGACCTAGCCCGGCCCTAATTCACATAAAATCTCCCTCTCAATAAACATTTGGTACCCAATTATTTTATTTTAATTTATTTAATTTATTAAACTGTACGACTACAAAATTGGTAGAATTATTTTATTTTTATCTTGTTGCAATGCTAAACCTTTGAGTACCAAGTTTGGGCCGTGACAGTTTAAGCACAATTTGCTATCTTTGAGAGATTTTGATTACTGACTTAATCGTCGGAGTACCCCCTCATAGACGAACCACCGTCAGATTCTCATCTTCTTGTGTAGGTTGTTGGGCTTAATCTATTCTGCTAGTACTCTCCAACTAAGTTCCCCTCCAACTAAGTTCCCCTTTTTATTGTGTGGTCGAAAATCAACACCCACAAAAATATATCAAAAACACCAAAGGATATTTATGATATTTCATATAGTATTTGTGTAATTGTATATATTTTAATATTAAAATATATAGTTAAGCCCCTCACTAAAATATATCATAAACCAACACAATTTTTTTTAGTCTCCTCATTACCAATAGTCTCCTCACTAACAGTCTCCACACTAACAATCTCACCTAACCGAAAACAAACAAGCCCAATATGTAGTAAAAAACTTGAATGCAATTTGATTTGTGAATATATGTATTTCAAATGTCTTGGTTCAATTAAATGAAATAGGATAAAATTTGTAAATGTATAATGTAAGCGGACATAGCCTTCGTTGGCATAAGGAGGTAATTTGGAAACTTAATAAAAGTCATTTTTTAGTTTTTTAACTTTTCACACAAAAAAGTCACAAAAAAATCTAATTTTTTTTACACAAAAAAGCCACCAAAAATCTAAAAAGGTAAAAAAAAACTAGTTTATTACTAATCTTTCAAAACACCAGAAGTTAAAATGAGACTTGTTCTTATAAAAGTAGATACAAAAAATAAAATAAACTTTTTAGTCCAATAAGACAAAATATTATATTCAAACCATAATTATTTAGTTTTTTTCTCACAAAAAGTCAAAAAATTAAAAGTCTATTCTAAGCGAGATTTTTTAACTCCAAGCTAAAATAGTAAAAAAGTTAACGCATATCCCAAACGAAGGGTAATTATAAGTATTTTTGGTATATTTTTAAACGACAATTAGGCCTCATTTGGAAATAGATTTTTTTTAGTATTTTTTTTTAATTTTTTGACTAAAATATGATGTAAAAAAATTGGTATGTTTGGAATGTGTTTTTATTTTTTATGAAAAGATATACAAAAAGTAAAGAGAAAAGAAAATCTTTAATTTTTTGATATAAATAGTTATTTTTTTGATTTTTTTAATGACTTTTTGATTTTTAAATTAAAAAATGATATTGCCAAAGGAGGCCTAGAGGATGAGACAAAATTATATGCAAAATTTGGGAATACAATTGATACAAATTAAAATATTAGAAATAATTAAGAACTATTTTGGGGATAAGATTAGATTATCATTTTTGAAGGACAAAGTGACATTAAAAAAAGAACATTTAAAAAAAAAAAAAACCAAACTTCATACTTGAAAAAACCCAAACTTCATACTCGAAAGCGTAATTTACCCTATATTAAAAACCAGCGTGCTTTTATCACATTATCGGTCTCAGAATCTTGCTTTGCACTCCTTCTCAGTTTGAATTCTAGAGAGAGAGGGAGATGGATGGAGATGCAATGGACATGGATTTGAATGGAGAAGCTTACGGACGATGTCTGGTAGCTTCGTAGACGAAGGTAGCAAAGAGAGTCTGAGATACTACCTCGCACGAAGAACTCTGCTCGAGATGCTCAGAGACCGAGGCTACGCTGTGTCCTCCTCCGATATCGAGCTCTCTTCAGGACTTTCGCTCCATTCACGGCCAAAACCCCGACACCGATCGCCTTCGGATCTCCGCCTCTCTCCACTCCGACCCCGCCAACAAGGTCCTCGAATTTCCAAACCCCCTTTCTATTTGGTTTAGAAAATAAATAGATATGAAATGTTTTGAATGCATTGTTTCTAAATGAATGAGCAGAAAAAGTAAAAGCATGTGAAATAGGAATATGGGTGATTCTATTTTCTCTTTTCTTTTTTTAATTTGTATTTTGATGGGTAATTTTGGTATTATAAAAATTATGCAACCGATCGATGGGGCAGGTGGCCGGCGGCTGTGGATGTGGTTGGAGTGGGGGGGGGCGGGTGGTAGGGGTTTGAATGGAAGATAAAGGGTAATATGGTAGTTTTAATGTAAAATAATTGTAATTAAAAAAGATTGACAAAATGTGTGAACAGAGGGAGAATAGTGTGTGGAAATAGGGGCTTGCTCCAATCAATTTGCTTTCTCACTAAATTTCACCAAAAAAGGGGAAATGAAAGTGGCATGATGATAAGAGAGAGCTCTTTCTCTTTATTTCTCACATTTTTTTTTACCATTTATTACCTAATTTGTAAACACAACATTGGAAAAAGTTTTATTTGAATCATTTCTTATCAAATCACTCGATCCAAGCGGGCTGTTACAGGGTGTGTGAGAGCATTGTGTTAACTGTAGCATCGTTCTTAGGTTGTGTTCAAAGGAACATATTATGAGTTGGAAATTGGAATGAGAAGAAAGGGCTAGGAGAGGGTACAATGAGTGAAATACAGTTTTCATGCAACTCAGATGAGAACTTCAACTTATTTGAGGCTATGACAGGACTATTGGGTCATAATAATCTTCTACGCTTATTTTGTGAACTATATTTGCCACTGAGAATGATCATTTGATGTATGAACTTGATAGAATATTCACAGATGAATTATTTATCGTTTTTGTTGAAATCTCAACACAGTCTATCTTGTAATTCCCAAATTCAATCACAAAACATATGGGGATGGAGCACGGTATGATATGGTGTTTCCTGTTATTCATTGGTGAAACCAAAGCAAAGTCCAATTTTGTGAATCTAAAGATAAAACTTTGGGGTTTAAATGCCCAACAACTTAAGAAAGCCATTAATGAGTAGTGAGTTAAAACAGCAGGAACAGTAGCTTTTTATCCTGTCATCTATCCTGTAGCTTTATATTTTTATGTGTGCTATTATGTATTATCAATTGAAAGAACACTTTTTGATTGAATGTAATGAAATATTTCATCATCCTGGTTGCAGGTTCTCGTCATTTTCTGTGAACCAACTGCGGTAAAAGTTAATACCATTCGCAGCATTGCATCTCAGATAATGAACAGAGAAAGTTTGACTAGGCTGATATTAGTGGTGCAAAATCAAATGACAAATCAAGCTCAGAAAGCTGTGGATCTTTTCTCCTTCAAAGTTGAAATATTCCAAGTAAGTTTTTGGTATTATCAAAGTTTTTCATTTTTTTTCCCCCATTCTTTACATTACTGTTACTATGTTGAGCTGGGAATTTTGGCATTCCAGAGTACCGTTTCGTGTTTTAATGCTTGATTTGTGACCATTAAGTATAACTGACCTACCAACAATTAAGCAAATATCAATGAATATTAGCTACAAGCACAGTTGACTTGAAGGATTTCCTTTAGAAGGGATGTACATGTCATGCATTTTCTGTGGGGGAAAACTGTTTGGTTCAATACTTTAGGCATTGAGACCCTCAAGCCATTCAGAAATAGTTTCAAAATTTTCATCATGGATGAGTAATAAGGGAATTGTTGTTGGTGATGATTAATTTGAGTGGAATCCTTATTGACCAAAATAAATTTATGTGAGGTTTGACTGGATCCTTAGGAATGTATTGCGATGATTAAAGAAAGTTTTTTGAGTAATTTTAGTGGGATGTGGGAGTATAGAAAGAAAACAAATTCATCCTCAAGGAGGAGGATGTCGAGTTGTCTTTTGGGAGTATATTTGGCTTACAAGAGGAGAGTTGGAGGAAGAAGCAAGACAAAGAGAGAGTACTCTGTCAAATTAGTATTTTAGTTTTGATTATTTTTCAAATAATCCTTCTATAAAGCTGCCCGTTTTTAAATCATTTGGCTTACTTTTGTGATTAAATTCTATTTCATGCCTTTAATGTTGTACTGTTTTGTATATAGATTACCGACTTGCTTGTTAACATTACAAAGCATGTGTTAAAGCCAACGCATCGAGTACTTAATGATAAGGAGAAGCAGAACCTCTTGAAGAAGTTTAGTTTGGAAGAAAAACAGGTTAGTTATTAATTTGTGATAGTTTTGCTATTTTAAACTTGAAAATGCTAAAAAGGGATGCTGCTATCTGAGAAAGTTTTTTGTTTTTATTTTATTGCTTAGCTGTTGAGAACTCATATTCTTGTTGTGGGTTCTATTATCACTTTTATTTTTATAAAACTGCATTTTTCTTAAAATGGAAAATGGGCATAAATACATTGGTGTTTCGTAGTTGATCTTGATTCTTAACATACTGGTGGCTCAAATATATATTTAGTGCTGCTTAGAAGTAGCTATTCCTCATTAATGTCGTAGGAGTTCTTCAATGTACTTACACATACACAATATAAGATGTATTTAACATCAAATGTAAAATCTCTCGAATAAGTTAACCATGTGAAGTTGGATGTTGGGAAGATAACCTTGGTTTGGAGGATATGAGTAATTAGTCTGAAAATTACTCAATCCAGATGTCATAATACAAGAGAGTTGTTTGTATACACTGGGATGTGGCCATGACCCTTGTACTACCCTCAAACCAAATGTCAATGTTTGACTTGATCGCGAATGGAGTCATCATATCCTACTCAGCAATAGTGAAATCAAGAATAGAGGATCACCTAGGTTTTATTGTTTGAGGCTTATCTGGTATATCTGGTACACAGCTTGTGACAAATATTGGCTCTGGTTGAGCAAAGACATCTTGTTCATATTTTCGTGTTCAGCATACATCTTCTGTACTTTACACGCATGCATGCTTGCGCGCGTGCACACACACATATTACATATGTGATGCTAGAACATAGTGATGTTCATAGTGTTCAACATAGTGATGTTGTGTAATCCTTCAATGAATTTGACTGACCTCATTTTGTGTTTTCCTTAGATTCCTCGGATGCTACAAAAAGATGCAATTGCGGTATTACGGATGGGAGAAGGGCAAGTGGTGAAAGTTAGTTACAGTGATGAAATTACAGAGTCTCATGTCACTTATCGCTGTGTTTGGTGATGCCTGTATTGTGCATTTTCAGGATTTTCTGTCTGACTATATATCATCTGTGTTAACTCATGCTAAAACTTTGGTTGGTAGAAGTTATTGGTCTATGAGCTTCATGTTCTTTTTTATGTCGACATTGATGCTGTTGGTGGGAATTTCTAGTATGTGTGTGCTTGTTAATGTATATTGCAGCTTGTGAATTGTGTTATTTTTAGGCTTATATTTGCCTTTTGTGAACTTTTTCAATTTTGAGTCAAGATATTTACTTTTTAGGTCTATCTAGATTAGGGCTTGACAATCCCTAAAATGTTTTGAAAAATAGGAAAAGATTTTCTACAGAAGTTTTGCCAAATTCAAAGAAATAAGTTCACTTTTGTATTGTTTTTAATTATAAAAATACTGACTTTTTAAATTTTTTTTTTTTTTTTTAAAGGACTGCTCAGTGGCCCAAACTGTGTGTTTTTAATATAAGGTCATGAGTTCCGACTCTCAATAATATATCCAAATATCTGTAAACTGGCTTGGTTAACCGGGATAAAGCTGCCAAGAATCTTTTATTCTAGGATAATGTATCGCATGATAAATTTAACAGCAGTAATTGGAGCACAATTATAAACCCATCAGAATTGTAAGAATTGCCTACTTTGGCTTGTTTGAGAAGTAGGAAAAAATTAGCTTATTGATTTTTTGGTTTTTTTTATTTTTTTTTATTTTGTTGAAAATGTATAAAAAGT